>CM046532.1:867500-1072500 GCA_024713555.1 Spirodela polyrhiza
CTGTGTGGCCCTGAGGGACTGCCTCCAGACGATCCCCAACGCGGTGAGGTTGCTGATGAGGGTTTCGGAGGCCTGCACTCAGTGCGCTCTCTCCATCCTCCTGGCCGTCTGCAAGAATTCCCCCGGAGAGTGCGCCCCCCGAGCGGTGGAGGCGGGGCTGGCGGCTAAGCTCTTGCTGGTGATCCAGAGCGGGTGCGCTCCGGCGCTCAAGCAGCAGTCGGCGGAGCTCTTGAAGCTCTGCAGCGTCAACTACACCGCCGGCGATTTCATCTCCAAGTGCAAGCTGACGACGACGATCCAGTGAAGACGAACAGATGAAAGCGGCGATTTCATCTCCAAATGCCTGCGAGCTTTTGCTTCTCTTGGTGTACAATCTTCATACGTTCCCAGATTTCCTTCTTCCCTTGGCAGGGAGAAGCGCCGATTTGCAGAGGGCTTCCGGCGGCCGTCTTCCCCTCCCTCCTTAATAAGCCGAGGGCCCGGCGCCGGTGGGTCGCCCATTTTTGTCATTCTCGAGAGGAATTCTCTCTCGCTGCTCGAGTGTTGGGTCTCCAGAGCGCCGCCGCTTCGCCGGAGCTCGGTAGTCTCTTCTGTCGTCTCATCCATGAATGCGACGACCCTCGGTCGCCGGCGGCTTCCCCACACGGTCGAGGAACGAGAAACCGGTCCTTCTTCATGGCTGACAGTGCGCCGTTATTTAGCCCAGTCAACCCCCTAAGTCCTCGGCTCCCATACCTAGTGGCCGACCGTGGGCCCCGCTCTGGTACCGCGGGCCCGCGCCTGCAAGAATGTCCCGTCTGAATCCCATCGCCGGGCCCTACCGGTCGGCCACCACGCCGTCGGATGGCTACGTCCGATGGACGGTGGCGATCGGTCTCGGGCTTCCGTCAAGTGGAGGCTGACGGGGGCAGTGACCGGGATCCGACGTGGCATAGACCGCCACTCGTGCATTGGGGATTGGTCCAGACCGGCCCACGGGCCCATCATCCTCCATTAATCTCTGTGCTTGGAGGATAATGGACCACTCAGCTGTTCCCCCAGGGCACGTGGGGGCGCGTCAGTCGGTCGGTCAAAGACCATCTCTCTGCACGTGCCGGGGAGCTCTGACGGGCTCAGGTTGTAATGATTCGACGAGATCCCCCAGGGGCGTGTGGGCCCGTTTGACTCCTTGTCGAGTTCGTCAATTGGAGCCAACGGGAGGTAAATCCCGGCTCGACCAGCTCGTATTGGGCCCAAATTGGCCTGCGATATTTGGTCAAACATAGGTGGTCCGGCACGGACTCGCGTTGACCGACCCGAGCCAGGAGCCAGTTCACTGTGGGCGTGTGCGGTGGAGGCGAGAGAGGTCTTGTCTTCGGGGTGTTCTTTGAGTCGATATGTTCAATTAGACAATTTAAGAACATAAGATTAACAAGCATAAAGGTAAGTTTCAAATGGAATTAATTCGATGATAATTAACTTTTCATGCTTTATAAAAAGATTATATGCATATATATATATATATGCGAAAATAGTCTAAAATTAGTGGCCCCATTCTCTCTTAAGCTAAATATGAGAGAGAGAGAGAGAGAGAGGGGGGAACTCCGTTGGGACTGTCCTGCCCCTCTCTCTCTCTCTCCCTCGTCGTTGGGCCGTTCCCTAAGAATAGATTCCTGGTTTTATCAATCGAGAACATCTCCAGAGTGTACCTGGTAGACATGTCAGCGCGGCTTCCGCCTGCTCGTGAAGAGAGGTTCGAGTCTCACGCCGGCGGGCGGGGGGCGCCGCCTGGGTGTGGCTCCGCTGCTGTTCAGGCCGCCGCCACCGCGACTGCCAGCGGCGCCTGTGGACGTGCATGGCGCTGCATGGCCGCCAGCCGCTGCCAGACGCTTTCGCCGGACGAGTGCAGAGCACCTGGGGGAGTGCAAATATTTGGGTTTCAGCTGGAAATTCCAATACATCGTCTAAGTTGGACCTCTACCAGGAGGCCACGCGTGGGCAGTGCAAATCCCCACGTGTGAGTTCATCGGATGCTCGTCACAGACAGATAGAGAGAGAGAGGAGAAAGAGAGAGAGAGGAGAGAGAGAGAGAGAGAGAGAGAGAGAGAGAGAGAGAGAGAGAGAGAGAGAGAGAGAGAGAGAGAGAGAGAGAGGAGAGAGAGAGAGAGAGAGAGAGAGAGAGAGAGAGAGAGAGAGAGAGAGAGAGAGAGAGAGAGAGAGAGAGAGAGAGAGAGAGAGAGAGAGAGAGAGAGAGAGAGAGAGAGAGAGAGAGAGAGAGAGAGAGAGAGAGAGAGAGAGAGAGAGAGAGAGAGAGAGAGAGAGAGAGAGAGAGAGAGAGAGAGAGAGAAGGGTGGGGAGGAGGGGAGAAGAGTTTCTGTGCATGCTTCTGTTCTCAGGATTTGATGGATCCGAAGTTGTTGGAGAGGCGTCCAATCTGAGACCAGAGGAGGCTGCCGAGAGAGGGCCTTCCCCGTTCGTCGCCTCTCCCGGTCGTCGAGGACGGGCGGCTGCTCGGCCTCGTCGGCCGCCAGGGTGACGAGTCATCGACCTCCAGGGCCACCTCTCCCCCCATCTCCTTCCTCACCGAGTCCATCGTCCGAGTCTCCACCTTCCCTCCGGAAGCGTCCCTTACGCAGAAGGTCCCAACGGCACTCTCCCCGAGCATGCCGATCTCTGCCCCTTTCATGGTTAGCCCGTGTTCCCTGAACACCCGCGTCACCTCGGAGAGGAGCCCCAGCCGGTTGGGTGTGCAGACCTTCAGCCTCAGCCCCTTCATGGCGACGGAGTCCGTTAGATTCAGAGGCGCTGAGAGGAGAAGAAAACTCACTGCTAAGAAGCTCGATTGACCACCTGCGAGACTCTGCGTTCGACGGCGGCCACCAGGCAGCTGGCCACCCTCCTCTGCTCGGCCTCCGAGTCCAGAGGGCGTCCGTCCATGCGGCGGATGAAGTACTCCTGAGGGAACCAGGCCGTGAGCAGCGAGTTTTGACCTGGGACGACGACGACGGCGATGGGCGGCGTACCTGAACGGCAACCGGTCCGTGTGAGCTGACGGTGGCGTGGAAGACGACGTAGTCCAGGTCCGTGAGCGTGCACACGGTGTCGAAGAGAAGCTTCGGCCGGTCCCTACTCCGGATTCCGACCACGGAGTAGCCCTTCTCCCTGCAGCTCTCGATGGACACCTTCGCGGCCATCTTCTTCCTCGCTGCCTCCGCCTCCTCATCCTCCTCCTCCTCGAAGTCCCTGTCCTCGTGCATCAGCTGGTGTAGCCGTCGTTCGGTGTGGACGGAGCTGGTTGCGTGCGCCGCGGGCCGCAGCCTCAGCAGCCACCGCTCGCGGGGACCGTGGTGGGCGGCGACGACGTGCTCGAGCTGGTCCTCAAGCTCCTTCAACCGGGGGCCGCAAGAGAGCTGCAAGTCGAGGTAGAGGATGCACGCCGCGCGGGAGTTGTGGGTCCATGCTTGGCCGGAGATCACCTGGCAGCCGTGCTTGACGATGACGGCAGAGAGCTCGGAGAGGATTCCCGGCCGGTCCGCCCCCGTCAGCTCCAGGACCGTGTGCTCTGTCGACGCCGTCACTGGCGGCGCCACCACCCTGCCGAGGCACGTCTTCACCGGCTCCGCCCCTCCTCTCAGTCGCGTCGACGTCAGCGACTGCAAATTGCAGGAATCGGTGGAAGTTCAGCTGATGCAGACTTATGGAGGGAGAACTGCGAGAGGGAGAGGGAAAGAGAGATTTGTTGGAACCTGCTGGATATAGCTGATGAGGGAGCGATCGCTCAGCTTACGCCCAAACTGGTCCGTCACATGGAAAACTGCACCGTCGTCGTCATCGTTCCTATTGTCAGAGAGATTGATAGAGATAGAGATAGAGAGAGAGAGAGAGAGAGAGAGAGAGAGAGAGAGAGAGAGAGAGAGAGAGAGAGAGAGAGAGAGAGAGAGAGAGAGAGAGAGGGAGAGAGAGAGAGAGAGACGTGTGGAAAGGTACCATCCATGACCCAACCCCCGTCGGAAGAGACATAGGATTTGGAGATGACTAGGTCGAGGTCGGTCAGCACCTGCACCATCTCCAGTAGTATCCCGTGCTTGTTTGTCCCGTCGACCTGAAATCGAAGGATAGAGATTGAGGATGAGAAGGGAGGAAAGGAACACGAACGTAAATCGGTTCTGAGGAAACGTTCTTTGGTTTGGACGAGGAAAACGGAGATCTGACCTTCACGAGGGTTGTGTCGACACACGTCTCGTTGTCGACGGAGACGCTGCACATGAATCAATCCCGTTACAGGATACCCAGCGGAACGGGGGAGAGAGGGGGGGGCGGGGAGAGAGATGGAGAGAGAGAGAGAGAGAGAGAGAGAGAGAGAGAGAGAGAGAGAGAGAGAGAGATACCTCGGAGGGTTGATTCTTTCGGTGAGGGAGTCGTAATCGGGGTCGAAGTAGGGGCAGTACCCGCCTCCGGGCCAACAACGCTCCATGCCGCTCCAGAGCTCGGAGCAGCCCTGCAATGGCGGGACCATGGTGACTCTGATACCCGAAAGCAGCACCAACGAGGAGCGAAGATTGACCGGGGGAGGAAGGGTTGCCATAGGGAATTAATACGAGGGGAGAAAGATCAGTCGTACCTTCTAGTTGGTGCGACGCGGAGACGACCAGTACGCCGGCCTCACGCCAGCGTGAAACCCTCGGAGGCAGGTCAGGGGTCTTGTTCCTGCCAGCGCCGTGGGGGAGGCGCCCAGCCTGTCCTCAAACAGCTGGCTATGAACCAGGGAGGAGCCTGATCGAGGAAGGGGGAGGGAGGCTTCTGTTTCTTCCTCTTCTTCCTCCTGAATTCTCGCAAAATCCCAGGAAGACTAAGCGATGATCGGAGCACAGAAGGGCAATCCCCGACGGATCAGCGCGATCTCCCCCCCTCTCCCCTCTTCTTTCCTTTCCCCAACTATGAAAAAAAATATTTTCGAGAAAATCATAAATACCCACCTGTGAGTCTTCCAAGTGCACTGCTGGCAGAAAGAACAGGAACTACCACCTCTCTCTCTCTCTCTCTCTCTCTCTCTCTCCCGTCCCGTCCCCTCTCCCCCCCTCCTCTCGCTCGCTCGTTCTCTGTGACGCCGAGAGTCGAGGGCGGCGGGTGCGGAGGAGAAAGCGAACCCATCGGCTACCCCATTTATAATTTTCTCTGATTTCTTGGAGTCTAGCATCTGCGATTAATCCTCAGGAGACGGGATCGAGCTGCCCTCCGTTGAGCGGCTGCCACGTCGCAGGGACGTGTCGTTCGATGGATAATTTCGACAGCCGCGTTGGTGATCTCGCTACGGCGTCGTCACCGCCGCCGCTGCAGGCGGGTCCGAGACCGCCGCCGCCACCACCTCTACCTCTCGAGCGCGCCCGACAAACCCGGGGAGCCGTTGACCGGGTCCGTTCCATGTAGACCGCCGAATCCAGTGCGGCGCAGTTTCAAATAAACAGATAAACATAATAAATCAATAGTCAAATGTTGGAAGAATAATAATTTATTATAAGAAACAGAACACGCCTTTTTTTTAAGACCCCTTTTTCTATTATTTTTAGACGTTTATATAATTTATTAAACTATAGGGCCCCATATCTATGCCTATTGCCGCATTTTATTCTCAGGTTTTTATTGGATATTATGCTAGACAAAATATACTTTCCCCTTAGCCCCCATTGGACCAGGTTGGAATGGGCCTGCCGTGCTCAGCCCAAGTGGCTCAAAACTCGATCAGAGCTGCCGGGTGGACAAATTGTTGATGGAGACTGCTGCCTATGAGGCAAAGAGATGGGCGGGGATGACGTCAAAGCATTGACTTCAACGGGAGACTTGCTACGAGTGGGGGTCAGGCTGTGCCCATTTAATGTAAGAAGGTGAATTCTTTTTAACGTAGGAACAAATGAAGAAGTGCCACAAATAAAACTTTACAATTTTACATTAATGTTTGATTTTTATGTGACAAATCATCAAAAAATCAGTTCAGTTGTTGACGTGGTTTGTTCCGTGTGCACCATCCGTCACATTTCATAGATTCTGATTATTATATCATATATGATATAATATCATAATTTAATAATAATGATATGTTGATCTCTGTGCATCTAAAATAAAATAATCTTAAATATGTATTTACTAGTGTTGGAGAACGTCACTAGTGTTGAGTCTTGAGTTGCATTCTGTGAACTCATAAATCAGAATCCGACCCAGAGGATCAACACTTTAAACATGTTGTATCCACCTCATTTATGAAATAACATCATTTTTCTTCTCAAATCTCTCTTCCTCTTTCCCTTCCTCTATGACAATGAAACCTTAACAGCCCCATGGACTTCTAATCTGGTCACAAGGTGATGCAGTGTGCTATTACATTCTCTATTGGCCCCTAGAACATTCCATCGGTAAAAATGTCTTGATATGTTAGTATATCTATGCGAGCAGCCCTAGAGCACTGTTCTCTTGCTCCATGTTTTATGTTTTGTGAGTAATCATGTTCTAGTTGTTTTTGTATTAGTCTCAACACCTTATTTGGCCTTTCTCTCATTAGTAGAGAAGGAATAACAACGTGAGACTATTCCAAGGAGATTCACGACCTTATCATTTGACCCTATCATCTCTATTATGTCTTTAATCTTTTGTTGAGAAGATGAGATGATAATATTTTGCTATTCAGAGAGAAGGGTATCTAATATGCCATAATTGGTTAATATATGTTCATCTTCATCTATGTGTTCATCATCATAGCACTCTAGGTTTTATTTAGAGTTGCAAATATCTCAAATTAATTCAAATTAAATGAAAAAAAATCTTATGTTGTAGAGCGAGTTTACTAAGGTAGTTTTACCAAGAAGGAGAAAACTATTTATATTATGGAAATAATAGGATGTAATCATCAAAACATGGTTGCAGAGTACAATGACATGAGATCAATGTAAATTATTTATTTTTGATAATAAAAAATATATTTGTGAAACAAAATGAATAAAGCTTTTTAAAAAAGGGAAGATGATCCTAAAATATATATAGAGTGATCATTAAAGTAATGCCTATGATTCAAGGGAGTAGGTACATGAGAAAATATACGAATGAAATAGAAGCTTTGTGGTTGAAAATTGACATATATAGATCCATTCTTATTGAAACTCTAAATGATAATATATTTTTTGAAAACTATAGCAAAAAAGATAATTTTTTAAAATTTTACTTGATCATAATTTTTAACATGGTCAAGCCGAAGCTCAACTCTAGGGGAAAACGAAATCCAAGTATTGAAGAATTTAGTACAATAATTATAAATGAAGAAAGTAGGAGGGACTTAATGATGGAACCACAAAATATCAATAATTTAATATTTTACTGAAACATAATGATGAAAATGAACAAAAAGAATCACCAAGCCAACAAGAAAAAAAAAGACTACAAATATACTTTGCAGTGCACCAATTTTAGATGGTCAAGACACATTGATGGAAGGTGTTACAAATTTCATGGGCAAGCACAAATAGGTGGTCAAGCTCATGAAAGAACTCAAATGGATCAGCCAATTCCACATAATTGTTTTGCAACTTTCATAAGTATCAATTACAACTTCTTATGTAAGAAGTACCCCATATGACATGACAAGTTTCAAGGCTAAGTATGAAAAGTTGAAGTGAGCTATGGCATTCAACTCTCTGAGCCATTCAAGTGAGACCTCTAGATATCTTGTACTCCATGTTACATGTAACTCATTTTCAACATCATCAATAATATATATAAGTGACACAGACCATATGATCAAGTTATCATACTATTTTCTATCATACACCTTTTTTCAAGAAATAATAAGGTAGCAACATGTGACAGATCATTGATTACTATTGTAGGTATAAGAGACATTAAAATAGAACCGATGGGCATATTTCAAGATGTTCATCATATTCCTAAACTCTCTACCAACCTTATTTCTATTAAAAAAATAATTCATGACATAATATGAAAGGTAATGATTGATGAACTGATAATCATGTAATGACACATGCATACATGCCATAATGTCTCATAAATATACATTTAATTAGGTTAAAAATATAATAACTAGTATTTGTTTATCATGTAATTTGGAAATATAGAATTAATCACTTATATCTTACCTTTTATAATTTATATTGAATTTAGGATATTATTGAATTTTAGATTTTTACTAATATTTTTATGGGTTTTATTGAGTGCAAAGGGTAGGTGGAAATTATAGTAGACATGCCAATGTTCATTTGATAATGGAAAAGGATCAGAAGTGCTTAATGGGCTGAGGAGGATATCAAGATCAACTCGAGCCTAGATTAAGAAGGCACAACTCTAAATTCAAACTTAAGTGCACCTTAAATTATGGATGGTCCAAAACTAAAATGGGGTGCCCAAACGTCATATTCTTTGTTTGAGAAATCAAGGGTTGAGGGCTGTGTAACTACCCTCAACCTAGATCTTGGTCATCTATTAGAAGTGTCATATCTATGTTGAGAGAGGAGAGAGAAAGGTAAAAATGATGTGTATCTCTATTCTTAACATTTTTTATTGTTTGAGGATTTCACCCCAACAACGGCTGACTAAATGAAACAACGAAATTCGATGGCCCATTATTATTCAACAATGAGTTCTTTGGAGGTTAATCAAGAGGTTTTGGAGTATGAACACCATTCGACTTAGGACAAACACAAAAACAAGGTTCATGTCATCTCCCCCTCTTGACGTCCATAGATTTTCCTCTCCATAGATCCCCATCTTTCTATTCATCCATTGTAATTTACACATTATATAATCCTTCCACACATCCCATATCATCTCACTCACGTTCCTACACCTTCCTGTAAGCCTAAACCATACACCACTTCATTCTTATGCCTTCAACCATCATCGTTGTTCTTCTCACCACTTTGATGCTCATCATTCTCTCTTCATATAAATGTACGTTCGCCAATACCCTACTCCCTATGGATTCTACCCTTACTTACCCTAAACTAAGTGAGAAAATTTATAAGTATTATTGTGTGAACTCAAAAACCTCAAAATGACATTAACCTACCCCTAAATTGAGTTCATCAATAGCAAGGTCACAAGTAAGAAGATTGGATGTGCTAATGTACATGGGGTTCAACCACTTTAGAGCAGCAAGGAAGACAAATGTTGTGTCATCAAATGAATAATTAGGACTTAGGACTTTTGTCTCAACTATGATTGAGAATTTTTGTTTGCATCTTCATTAACTTGAACATCCTTGTTATAAAACATTGAAATACTATATTTCCTCATTTCATTCTAAAATATGAATTAAAAAAGTTGAAGTGTGAAGCTTGTAAATTTGAAAAATAGAAAGGAACTCCTCTTTTACATAGTAGTGAATGAAATAATATCATAATTTTATTTATCATAGTTATTTATGGGGACCAGCCACTAATCTTAACATTAGGGGTAAGATGATTTGTAACTTTTATTGATGATTACTCTATAATGATATATATTTATTTAATAACTCATATGTTAGTAAAATTATGGAAAACTTTTACTCATGAGGAGAAAATTAGTATGCAATTATTTTATATCAGATAATAACACATATTATTTTAATTTAATATTAACATAATTTTTCTAAAGAGAAGGGATAATCCATGAATCTTCATGTCTCAACAATCTACAATAGAGTAAAGTGCTAGAGAGGAAATTTTGACACATTTTGGAAGTGATGAGGTCACTTTTATTTCCAAAATAAGACGCCTACATAGTTTTGGAGTTAGGTCATTTTAAATGCAACACACCTAATTAATAGATGATAAACTAGAAATTTAGATAATAATATCGTTTTATCCTTTATCCACATTTACATCTTAAGAGTAAGTTAATTCCTATAGTTTTTGGATTTATATCCAAATTTTTACGCAATCAAAATCATGGAAAAAGTAAACTTACTCTAAGGATGCATATTTGTGCAAAAATGGTGTAAGTATTGTCACCCCTCCCCCCAAATCAAAAATTTATTTTTATTGCAGTAGATATTATCTTTTAGGAGCATGTCTTATTTTGATAATTCTTTAGATATCAAGGAAGTTGAAAATCTAGGTGGATATGAAGAATGTGGTGATAATTATATTTTACCAGCCACAGCTTCCGACATACCTACAAACATTAAAGATTCATTCATGAATTTTCAAGAGAACTCAAAACCTCAAGAAAAAACAAAACTGCCAAATGAGACCATAAAAACTAACCAAGAGGTCAGAAATCATCAAGAATCTTCACCCTCACATAGAGAACCCCTCATACAAGAAGATTTACCGATTTCTCTTAAAAAGGAAAAAAAATAAATATTTTACAAACCCTAAATGTCCAATTTGTAATTTTCTATAATATAAAAATTATCTCATATGTATAAAACTTTTCTAACATCACTTAATACTACTATTATCTCATCTAACACCTCAGATGTATTAGAAAAAAATCAGACTTGAGAAATAGTTGAACTTCCTCAAGGGAGGAAGACCAATATGAATAAGTCTTCACTAGTAAATACAAATCATATATTGCTTGAAAAAGGTATAAAGCTATATTAGCAACTAAAGGGTACACCCAAATGTATGACATATATTATCTCAATATTTTTGCCCTAATTGCAAAAATGATTACTACTAGAATTTTACCTCTTTATCAATGCATTATGGTTGAGAGATTCATCAATTTGATGTAAATAATACATTTTTACCTGAAACAAGAAGAAAATTATATGGATCTTCTCATTGGATATGGGAAAGATAAAAATAAAAGAAAAATATGAAGTATAGGAAGGCACTTTATAGCCTTAAACAAACACCTAGAATATGGTTCATGAAATTCACTAAGGTCATGTGTAACTAAGGGACATAAACAAAGTAACATAGATCATTATTTATTCATTAAACACTCACCTTTAGGGAAATGATACCCTTCTTATTATATGTGGATAAGTATTAGTGAAAAGAAATGATGAGGGTGCAAAGAAATACTTGAGTAGATGCTTACTCAATAAATTTGACATCAAAATTCGAAGAAAATTATAATATTTTCTTGATATTGTGGTGGCATACTCAAAACAAGACATATTTACATCTTAAAAAATATATATCTTAGAACTTCTAAAAGATATCAAAGAATTATGAAGTAAATTCATGAATATATCTATACATCCAAATCATGGAGTTAGCACTGTAGAAAAAAGTAACCCAATAGATATGTTATCATATCAAAAACTTATTGATAAACTAACTTGTCTTTCTCGTACTATATTTGATATTTATTATGTTGGTAGTGTAGTTAGCCAAATTATGCATAATCATAGATAGGTTCAATTACATATAACTGATAGAGTACTATAATATTTAAATTTTACTTGAGGTAAAGACATTCTTTTCGAGAAAAAATAGCATATTACAATTAGAAATTTACACTAATATAGATTATGTAGGATCTATTGTTAATTAATGATCTACCTCATGTTATTATATCATTCTTGGTAGCAACTTAAATACATGGCATTATAAAAAAATAATGTTGTAACAAGATGAAGTGAAGAGTTTGAGTTTTGAGTGATGACACATGGAATTTGAAAAGTGTTGTAGATAAAAGGGATCTTAGAAGACATGAAAATCAAATGAAAAAAACCCATTTGATTGTTCTATTACTATAAATCAAGTATCAACATTGCACACAATCTAGTGAAACATGACCACATCAAATATGTGGACATAGATCATCATTTTAACAAACATAAATTAAATAGTTTAATCATTTTTAATCCTTATGTGCTTACTCAAACAATTGGTATACATAGCGACTAAGGGTTTGAGTGTACCTATTTTCCAACAACTTACTTCTAAGATGAGATTGGAAATCATCCATTCACCAACTTGAGGATGAATGTTGGAAAACATCATGTGTTGGGTCTTGGTAATTATCAATAATTCAATGATAATAACCATAATATTTATCTTATTTACACTTTAATTTCCAAAAAAATTTTAATTACTTTAATTTAGAAAATATGGGTTTAAAATAATTTATGTAATTTGATGTTATTTTTAAGAAATAAATGCTAAATTAATCATGAAATATGATGAAACACTTTCTCAATCAATTTTATTTTTAGGCTATTTTTAGATAATACTTATATATTAATTTCACTTTTATAGAAATATTAAATAAGTTCTACAAAAATTATCAAACTCCGAAAAATTATTGAAAATCCTGAAAAATCAGAATAAATCATGAAAAAATATTGATTAATTATCATGGAATAAATTGCGCAATTAAATAAAAAATAAAATTTGAAATAGATCATAATGTAATGCACTTGATTTCTATACCTTCTAATTTATTAAAATATCAAATCATTTCAGGATTTTCAACCTAAAAATTGATGCACCAATTGTGGCATGAAATACAACAAATAGTTCAAGTCAACTGATAGAATCTGAGTACTATAAAAATATAAAATAGTTTTGAAAGAAGAAGAATTCATCTTCTGCTAATCTATTCCCCTATCAAATCGAAATCCTTAACATCTGGCCAATACATACATTAGATTTAGTCTAATCCATCCATCAAATACACATGAGTTCATCAAGATTTCCCTCATTTAGTTTCTATAAAAGCTTAATTTAATCCATGAACTCATCCTTTTTTTACTAGATATAAATGGTGAAGAATTTCTTCTAATAATCATTATCTAAATGATGTAACATGCTTTGAGTTGAATTTCTTTTATTGCTAATTTTTTAACAAATGATAGTTGTTAGAATTGCCAGCCATCAATTGGAGAAGGTGTGAGAATCTAATAAGTGCATTGTGTTGACACAAATATATCAAAATCAGGCAAAAATCTAGTTGACGATTGCACTGCCCATTTCTTCCATGAACTTTATTTTTATTTTTATTTTTTTTTAGATTGATACAAACTTTTATTTAATAAAACTGTGTCACATAAAAGCCCTTTGGTATTACTTTTTGATTTGGATGATTTTGGCTTCTATTTTAATATTTTTTGAGTAGATGTACTTCCCTGACTTTGAATTTGAGGGTCTTCTTGGCATGATGATGTTAGCTGATGTCATTAACTCCCATATTCCTATTTTAAATTATTTTACTTAATTTTTGTATTAAAAAGTTCCAAAATTAATATATCAATTTAAATCGCAATTAATTAATTAATTTCATCTTCCCTATGACCAAAATATACTATAAAAATATTTATTTATAAAATTGACTCATTTTCTAAATTTTAAATTTGTTGAAATTTCTTAGCAATTATATAAATAATGATTAGGGCTCGGGTCAGAATTCTACAAAACTGTAAACCAAAACCTGACCTGAAAGTTCAACAATTGAAATATGTTGTATCCGCCTCATTTATGAAGTAATGTCATTCCCCTTCTTCTTCATCACCAACTAATTTTTAGTCGGCAAGTATTTCGACAAAGAATTAATCGATTAATTAGGAAATTTGTGGCGGTCTGATGAGAACAGTGGATCGGTTGGTAAGCGTCTCGCACGAGAGGTTGAAACCCACGACGGCGAGTACGCCGGAGAGATGAGTAGAAGGGGAAGAGGGGAGGGGTGCTTTTCTTTATTTCTTCTCTCGAACGAAAGGTCAAACATTGCTCATCTTCGCCCACTTCAGCGGCCTCGACGCTCTCCATATCCACCAGGAAACAACGATCTCACATGATCTCTGCTTTTCTTTGCGGGCGGAAATCGATACATGGGATGGTGCAGTTCTATGCTTTCGCAATCTTGAAGAACAACGGGAAGAGAGAGAGAGAGAGAGAGAGAGAGAGAGAGAGAGTTGGGGAAGAGATAGCTCCTGAAGCGTTTACAACCTTGAAGAACGACAGGAAGAGAGAGAGAGAGGGAGAAAGAGAGAGAGAGAGGGAGAGAGAGAGAGAGAGAGAGAGAGAGAGAGAGAGAGAGAGAGAGAGGGGGGGGGACGAGCGGGTTTGATTTAGATCGTCGGGGAGCAGGAGGTCAGGAGGTCAGGCAGGAAGGGGGCGCTTGCCGGGGCTGTCGGCCGCGCGGAGGGTCTTGTCGATGAGCTTGCGGGCCCTGCGGCTTCGGATCTCGACCCTGACGCTGGAGCTCTTGTCCATCTTCACGTACGGTTTCTTGCTACTCTTCTTCTTCCTCAGCGACATCACCAGCTTCGTCTTTATGCTCTCCACCAGGCTCCCCAGCTGCTCCTGCACCGCCATCTCTCTCTCTCTCTCTCTCGCTCGCTCCTGCGTCTTGCTCTGATAATAATACCGAGGGAAGGGAAGAGCGAGAGAGCAGGACAGTACCCCGGAGCGCTGCCGCTGTCGCCGTCACGCCGTCGTCAATGCCTTCTCTCCACCACCACAATTTATTTCTTCGTTTCTAAAGTCTTCGAGAGGGCGGAGACGGCGATTACCCGTTGCATTTTCCACACCATTAAATGACTCGGCGGAATCTCAACCTGGCCCCGCAGTAGCCGGCGTTCAACTTGCTGTATAGTATGACGAACTTATTCTCTCATTCATCTGGTCAACGGGGCTTGTGACATGCCCTCCGACTACCTGCAACTATTTTCTGAGTGACCCCCCCACTAAGGGGACCTCTGGATCCAAGTTGGTCAAAGTTACAGCCGGCGGGTGTGCTTAATTAAGTTAATTAAAGTTACCCATTATGGAAGTTAGTCAAACCGATACTTAATTAAAGTTTTCATCCGGTGGGTGTACTGCCGTGTATGAGGAGACCCCTTGCACAAGTTCTCATCTCCAAAATAGGGGGAGGAAGTCAACGAAACCGTCGTCCACATTCACATCTGCAAGGAACCCAGAGCCGCCGAGAGAGAGAGAGGGGACGCCCGGGCCAGATCCAACCCCACCCAGATAGCGGCGAGGCCGGGTGGGGCCTGGTCTTCATCCAAGACTTCAACTTTGAGAACGAATCTGGGGAAATAACTCGGCCCACAGTTGACCCGACCGCAGGATCCCCCTCCATTTCCAGCCCAGAAACCACACATCCGCGCCCACGTCAATCAAGAACAAACTGTACGGGCATTCCATGAGACAAAGGAAGGGGCTTATTCTTCCATTAAATCCGCCTCCGGGACGGCCTCCTTGCGCTTCAGGGGGGCGACCCTCGTGGACAGCACCTCTGCAGCGAAAGAGCAGGCCGACGTTAGCGACGGGCTCGCAGCGGGAAGAAGGAACCTATCGATGAGCGGCGGCGGCTGCAGTGGGTCACCCACCCGTCTGGCCTCTGCTGAAGGAATATCCTCTGGAGCTGATGTAGGTCCGGGGATTCGGGAGCTGGTAGCTCCTCAGGTACTCCACGTGGCCCTTGGTGATGACGCAGACATCCACGTTGCTTCCGCTCCCGAGATCGTTGAATATGCCGGAGCATATGGCCTCGCTCACGAGGCTTATTCCTTCCGCTCTCTGAAACGGGCAGGGAGCTCAGCATCGTTAGGTACTCGTTGAGGCCCAAATCAACGGGTCGGGGTGCCAGAGGACGTACGGTGAGGCCCTCTCTGTATTTGGACTCGAACACGGCCATGGCGGCCAGGGACCCGGACCCCATTGTGGCAAAGGGGAGAGTGTCGGTTGAGCCATGGGGAAAGATCTGCAGTGAAGAATCTCATCAACTGGAGGAGCGCTGGGTGCACGCCCCCGCAGCACGAAGAAAGGGACGATCACTTCACACGGACTGGCAGAGAGCGTACCGTGTGAAGGTGCGGCCCGGTGACGTCAACGCCGCCGAGAACCAGAGCAGCACTGACGTATCCCTGGTACCTGGGGAAGAACGAAAGCGTGGGGGCATCAGAGGAGATGATTTTGAAGAACAAGGACGAACGACAATCTGAGAAAGGACAAGAGCGTTGCTGGAGCGCGCCTGAAGAGATGCGTTTTCAAAAGAGAGAGGGCAGTGACGACTCGCGATTCTCGACCTGTCGCATAGCGGTGCAACTGCAGCTGCGAGCTTACCATATCTGTTGAGAAGAACAAGATGGTTGCGGCATATGAAATCGCATCAGGAGTATGTGATCTAGAAATCTTGGTTGGCAATGCTATTCTCAAGGGAGCCACGTAGGGCCTCATAGGCCACAGATCAGAAGCCACGTCGGACCAGATTAGATCTTGTGTTACCTGTCACTGCTTCTGTATCGGCGGCGGTTCCAGCTCCACAGCAGTACATATTTGGTGCCATGTAATGAATTTTCTCACAGTTCTTGTCGGCAACAATTGGCCCTTCAGTTGCTCTTGTATCAGCCCCCAATACAACACCGTCCTAGATTTTTTTTTTTTTTAACAAAATGTCAATGAATAAGCCTGTTCAATGACATGAAATTCTGCAAAATTGAAAGATCAACAATGATCTGTGATCAAATAAAAACCGCTTTGTAACCCCTGGAACCATATTACAGCCAGTTCAATAATACAAGTCCTAAAGTGCTGCTTAAACAGATCTCAATGGCATAACACAACTGCAGGTAGCATCGTGTACCAAAACCGAGAATACATTTGCAAGTAATCGTCAATTGAATGAGATTAGCGACCCTAGAAAAGAAAAAAAAAAAGAGGGTTATGTACCTACACTGGCATACGCAGGATTGTGGAATGAGATCAGGGAGTATCAAGTAGGGCAGTCCTTCAAAAGTTAAGAATAATGATATGGCTCGAGAAAGAGTACACGCAGATGTCGTTTGGAAATTTTTCATTGCCATAAAATAATACAAGTTCTAAGGATGTTACACCTAAGATCGATTTCAAAGATGGAGGATCTTTGACACATTCATCAAAATTTAGAGGCTAAATAGCAATACATAATATATTCATAAAGACCCTGTGTTACCCTTTCAAGCCTAGTATCTCCACCATAATAAAGAGGAGAAAAGCATGTCACTGAGGTTGCTCCATTCCACTCGAGTATTTCCAGGGCAATTCAAGATGACTAGCATGTTCTTGCAGCTTTTTCGCTTCCCTGACAGTTAATTTGTCAGATCTACACCACAGACAAGGCTATTATCGTGATTCTTCTTTCCTATCTATCTGTCTCTCCAATTGTGGTTAAATAAAAAAAATCTCCAGATCAAGGTCACCAATGAAAACAGTTAAGAACTCACAAAAAGGGAGAAACGGCAGTGAAACGCCTCAACATTCATGTAGAAAAATGTATGCAAATACACACGGGAAAGAGGGAGAGATGCAAGGAGAGAGAGAGAGAGAGAGAGAGCGAACTTCTGTCCAAGAGGACAGAGGGGAAGAGCTGTGGAAAAACTCCTCACTTTGCTCTCTAGCCCGCTGTCCATTAAGTAGGGACAAACCTTAACATTAACTTTCCCAAAGTACTTTTATATATTCTAACAAAAATTAAGTTATCAATTATAGGTGGATTATACTAACGATAATCACAAAATGGTGCTACTGGACTAAACAACCTCTGAACAAAGAGACTTGTTATACAAGCAAACAAAGATCCCAAATAAAATAATAGAAGAGAGACACGCGGCAATATCAACAAAACTTCCACAAATTTATTATATTTCTACTAAAACATATGTCAGGGCCAACAACATTAATCCAAAAACTCCCAGAAAATAGCCACATCTGTCAGAAAGAGTCCAGTTTGCCTCAGTAGCTCGTCCCTAATGCATGACTACGTTTGGTATCAATAAAAGCACATTATTTTATAGGTAACAATGCATCATTCAAACTTAAGTGCTAATAACTTTCAACAAATTCAAGAACTCAGAAAATTTAGACAAATTGCTTAAACTTTTTCTAGAAAGTACAAACATAATATAGGAAGATGAAGTAAACATTAGCCTATTTGAAATACGAGTAACAAAGTACTGGCTTCATTAAAACTTATTATACTAGTTTATGATAATGGCTGGTCAGTAAAATATAATAAAATGCCAAAGTAACAAAATTACGCCTTGATTTAGTTTTAAGTAATAAAAAAAATAACTAAAGGATCACAACTAAGAAGTAAACGATAATAAAATAATTGGCAGCAGATTCAAATAGCAATCAGACCTGAAAGACCAACCCCACAATTGTGGTTCCCGTCTTCAAGAACGATGGAGGTTTGAGGCCTTTCCCTGAGAGCATTTCATTCCTACGGCACAAGTCAAAGCTGAATCCACCCTTAAGTGGAAGTTCCATCGCCACCCCACTCATACTACAAAAAGAAACGATAAGAACGAGATACAAGAATTTATGAATAAATAATTCTAGTTAACGAAAACAGCAAAACCAGGCATTGAAGATAGGGTAGCTTCAAAAAGCATAAACGTGTAGACATAAAGAGACTTGGACAGTAACATTCAAGAAAATAGAAACAAAATATTCTACATTTCTCATTCAAGTAAATTTAAAGTAGGCTTCAAATAATGCACAACAAGGGATAAGGTCAATTGTAATGCGGCGCACTAAAATTTTTAAATTGAAACCATGCTCAGGTCGTACAAAAAAGTTAGCTTGTGTGACAGGTTGGTAACCAAGTGCTAAAAAAATGTTGAAAAACAAGGCACCATAGATAAGAAAGAAGTTAAAATGAGATCTTATATTAAGATGACCCTTTATTCGGTCCAAATGAAGAAAAATAAGGATAACACAGAAACAATATAAAATCCCTTTATTATCGGATTTTCAAGAAACAGCGATGATCGACAGAAAGTAAGCACACAAAGAAAATTCAGCATGATTATAATACGGAGATACCTCTTTTCTTGACAAAGAGGGAAAAAATGAACACTTAAAGGTCGGTTTACGTGAATCAGACTCTGTCAAAATATGAAACCGGAGTCAGAGAGGGAAGTAGCCGACTGGAAAAATTCACCCAATTTTTTTGGATTCTCTACTCTATCAGATTGGATTCACCCAGATTGATGGGCGATGCTGCAACCGGTGCCAAAAAAAATACCATCACAACCAAGTTTCCAACCTCAACAGATGGATGCCTGAGCATCCTCTGTAGCCCACACCTCCACAAACAAGTCTAAAATTTCATACTCGAACAAACCATCACTCCATCACTCGTTCACCCCTTTTGTTTTCGTGCAAACTAACAAAAATACCGCATGCACTAGCGACATGCAAGCTAAGAAGCAAAAAAGAAAAAAAGGCGCACATGAAAAACAAAAAAAGGCTATTCGGTTTTTTATGCAAAAAAATATAAACAGACCTTACGTATGGTGAAAATTCAAAAAAACAAAAAACAAAAAATAATTAACACGAAAACATTGGCGTCAGCGCTGTCAAAAGCTTTCTGGAGGAAACCTGCCCCCAACATTCAGTCCACAACATTCCAATAAATATAATTCCAGACGAGGAAGACTTAGTGATGCCATTAATAAAAACAAAAGTCGATTTAAGAACAGCCAACGATCGCACAAAACCTGCGGAGTCGCCGAGAGTAGATCCGACAAGCGATAGAATAACAGAGCAGAAGCGCGAGATACAGAGCAGAGCAGAAGCTTGAGAATCACGAGAGACGCTCTGGTCCGTCGCCGTACCTTCCTCCCCGCACCGTCGAGCAGAGGCGGCAGAGTACCCAACAATTCTTCGTAAATGCAACAGTTCCGAGCTTCCGACGCCCAGCTCCGACGAAGCGTTTTAAGCTCGGCCAACTGCACTCCTCGGGCTTTCGTGCCTCCCAAGAATGTGTTCGTTACGAGGCCGGGCCGGGCCGGGCCCGGCCCTCCTCTCCTAACTCGGCAATTCCGGGCCGCGACGGGCTTTATTTAAATTAATCAGGATGAGGCAATTATCTCTAAAAATAATAAAATTATTAATCCGCGTCGGTATTTATCAGGGAAGGTAGCCGCGATCGAGGAGGTTTTTGTGTCTCCTTTTCGTACTCTAGATTCCTCTCCTCTTCTATCAAATATCGGTGTTCTTCAGAATCCGCATGGAGTTCCTGATTTCGGAGTTTTCGTCCCGAAATCCATGAGAAATGTGAGGCTCAGATCCGGATCTCTCTCTCTCTCTCTCTCTCTCTCTCTCTCTCTCTCGCTCCCTCTTTTCCTCTCGATCGAGATCAGGGAAGAAGACTGCCTCCACTTCTTCTCGGCGATCTAAGTTCTTCAGGTTGATTGGCGGATAGAATTTTAAATTCCGAGCTCCATTATAATTATTTATTTCTTGAAGTTTTTGGCTCTCTGGCGCAACCAGAGTAACTTTGGAGCAAAATACGGAATCTATTTTTATTTATATTATTCTATTCACCCATAGCTGTTGGGAGCAGACCATAAATGATTTTGATAAATACATTCGATTCATAGTACTTTGATAGTACTCCATCGACCTTATAGGAGAATGACAGCTGGAACCGCTCCGAGTTTTTTTTTTATCATTTCGCCAAAAAATAAACATACTGATTAGACATCTGCAACCGTGAGATAAAAGAGGTGAAAATTCCGAATTATTTTTTTTTGTGCAGATTATGATGGTAAAAAAGTCCGAGACATAAATCTTTCTGGTGAGGATTATAACCACAGTTTTTGTGTGTTTTTCGATGAAATTATCGCAGCTCTGAAAAGTGCTTTTGGTATTCCGGCGAAATTGCCCCAGCTTCTGCTCTTCCCAAGGATCTCCGGCAGCAGTGGTCGCGGCGGCTCTTCGTCTGGAGAGGAAAAGGTGGGAGAAGAGATGTTCCGCAGGAGAGGGTTTCTGTCCTTGCCAATGGTGGTGGGTGCGGTCGTGTGAGTTCGTCCCCCAGTTCATCCCAACGCCATTTTACTTTCTTCAAGTACGGTGCTGGGTTGTGATACTCTTGCACGCATTCTTTCCAATGTTCGCGTTAATTTGAGAGCTTCATCGTCGGGTTGGGTCGATACGTCCGGGGAAATTTATTGTCGGAAAGGATCGAATGGGATTTAATTCTTTGTTGTTTCTTCGAGGAATCTTGTTTCTATATTAATCCTGCTCGTCCCAGATCGTAGTAGCTGCTACTAGCAGAGCCTGCTCTTCCAGAATTGAATGGGGCTGATTAAACATCTTGTGCTGGATACATAGCCTAGCTCGTTTCTTTCAATTTTGACCTAAGATCTTGGTAGCTGGTCTTCTCGCCGCAGAGATCTACATCGAGTGACCTATAAAGCATCTTACATGAGCTCGGATGCTGTCGTTTTTCTTATTTTCACCAAAATATATGAAAATATTGCGCAAGACCAAGTGCATCGTGAGAGTATTGCCCTGTCTATGACGTTGCCAATATGCCTCGTCTCTAAATGCCGTGATGCATCTACTGGGGAGGAGATAATACAATTTTCTGCTCACTCGCCAGCTTTACTTCAGCCCGGGTACCAAGAACATGACCACGATCACATTGGAAGGGGGGGCCTGCAGAAAGCCTTTCAAGGCTTGGTGGAAAGCCTACCTACTTCTGCTGCAGACCCTGATTAGACTTGGCACTTGCATGTCCTGTAGCATCTGAGTGAAAAGTTGCTAAATCAGCCCGCAATTTAACTGCCCCTTCCGTTAATTGAACTGAACTTCTTCTGTACAGATAGAGTGAAATGGGTTGTCATGAAAGTTATTTGTTTGCAGGATTGGCGTGGTCTCTGGAAAAGCCATATTCGGACCCCCTCTCGAGGAGTACTGGGCAAAAAAGCTCCAAGAAGAGGCAGCAAAGGAGGAGGGCTCCAGCAAAGCTTAGTGCTGTGCGTGGAAGGCCATAGAGCAGCTTTGTCATTTGAACTCTGAGCGAGGTTTGGGACGGTGACTGGGTATTGCCGTAAGCTGTGAATTAAACACTATAGATGGTTTTCTTCTTCCTTTTTTTTTCGTGTCACTCTTGATCGAATTATGTAATACAATGATTCAATTCTTTTGAATTCGTTGAGAATGTCAGATGTGGGTTTGGATCGTTTGAAATATGTTCTACAAAAGGGGAATGGCATGTACTCGTCTTTAATCCGTAATCAGTCGTGTGAAACGCATGCCCAACTGTTAGCACTGGCGTGGAAAATGTCAGTCTTATAATTGGCAACTCAGAGAGTATACCTTTTTGTTTCGATGTGACAGTGAGCAGCCAGACAACGATCACACTTTAGTCTCTTAATTGGAGAACGTGTTATGGAATGTAGACTTATTGTTTCAGGAAAAATTCACGCCATAAGTCCAACTTTGAAGATATTTTTTGGGAAAAGTATAGAGGAGACATGGAAGCTTGGGAAATATGTTGCTGGGCCTGTTTACATTACTTCAGTCTTGGTCTCCCAGCGTTCTAATTTGCCATGGCAGATGAGAGTTTCTTATTCTTTTTCTCTGATCAGTCCAGTTGCTCATCCTTTCATTAAGCTATCAATCTTTGTAATCCATTCACTCGAGCATATCCTCTTACATTGTAATTGCCTAAATATACTGCAAATATATAACTTTGGCTGTAGTGGTTCAATGACCTCGAATTTGGAAGAAAATAAATGGATGGACAAAAGTGATCTCAAAGAAGCATGACTTATGGTCTTTAAGCCAGGAGCATAGCCGAATCGTTCTAGCCATTCTGGAGGAGACTAGAATAAACCGAAAGTATAAGATTCTCAGAGATTTTGCACTCTCGCCCTACTCTTCATGATGTAGGTCACTTGGATTGATCAACTCTCTATCTGACTTGCTTTACAAGGTCATAAACCTTTACTGCCTTCTATTGCACTGGGCGTGCTGCGCGTTAGGGAGCTAGTCGGGCATTTTTTCAGGAACCCGATTCCTAATGCTGTTCTCTCTTCATGAGCCATAACTGTTGTGGACTCATAGGATAATAACATGCTGAATTGATAATACGACGATAAGTCTGCGCTCCTGCAGTTGCAGATACTACTGGGGTCATTTTCAAGCTTACTTTAGTGGAAAGAAACTGGAGTTGGGGACAGGGGCCGAGTAGATGGACAATAGCTTGGTGAGCGACTTTGGGCTTACTTTATGTTCCCTTTTTTATTTTCTACTAACTCTTTCTATGATATTTTCCCTCTCTCTCCAAGGCACATATAAATATGCAAGGTGGAAGTCAAAATTTTCATCACCGGCCTGTTCCATCATCACATTTCTACCAAGAAATTTATGCAGAGGTGAGAATTTTGCAACTTTCGTACCCTGAGTATTTTTTTATTTGAGTTTTGAAATTGTATTCAGATGGTCTGAGTTTTTTAATCTGAAACACGAACGACTTCCTATCACCCACCTGCTTGGACATCTCAGTTGTGTTTCAACGTTCCCTTTGCTTTCTTGCTGATTGTCTGACGCAGATAGAGGAGGTTGGATGGGAGCACTTGCTGCACCTAGAAGAAGATCTCTCAACTATCTGCTTCCAAGTTCGGTAATGATTATCTTTATGCAGGGGATATTCTCTCTTCCCTGCTGTTTCATGTTTAAAAAAAAATGGATAACCTTTAGTCACTTTATAAAGCATAACACTTCAAAAAGCCTCAGAGAAATGGAAGTGTTGAGCTTGGTATTTTTTGTACATCTTCGATTCCTTCTATCTGAATAAAAACAACTCCGCTAAAACAAAATCCATTCTCTCAGTGTCACCTTTTTCAGAGGATACTAGTCCATTCCTTGAATAGTTAGAAGGGGCTTATTGTTAAGCTTTAGGGCTGCTATCGATCTAGAACAAGGCATTCCTATTTTAGTGTTATTCTCTCGCATTATATACCTATTCTATCACATTATACGCCAGGATGTAGTTCATATATCAGAAAGGTTTAGGTGAGACTTGTCTTCCTTAGCGTCAACAACTTGGGTCTAAAACACTTTATTCATTTTATTTTTAATTTAATTTTTGTAGTTTCCTGCATGCACCGTTGTTGGATTAAGCTTTGTTGGGAATAATTGTGCTTGAGTTTTGGCACATCTGCAATCGACTATGCTAACCTGATTGTCTCTTGAAGAAGTTGTTCTACTGACGCCAGAAAGGTGGACTATTTTGTATTATTTATGCTTTTAATACGTATGGCATAGTCATGTACATGGTTGTCTACATGAAGAAGAATCCTATTTATTTATCCGGGGCTTAGCCGATTATCCGGTCGTTTTTGCTATTAGTGACAAGAAAGAACGGGTTCATGCTGTGGAGATGATTCTGCCTCGAGATTATCCTCAATCAGGACCTTCGGTTGCAGCGGTCAGCTTACTTTCTGTGCTATTATTTTTTTTTATTAACTCTTGGGTACTATAGTTTTGTATTCTAAAAACTATATGAAATATGTAGTCTCTGTCGAATCTCCTATTCTACGGCGTGCGAACAACCAGAAATTTCTAAAATCTAGGCTTGTATTTATTTTTAGGATGTGCCGTATGCATGTGAGCCCCAATGGCCGAAAGGGTCGAGGTTAAAAGATGCCATGCAACAGTTTATTCAGGTACTCTGGGTGATCCTGGTTCTGTTCTTCCTACTCCTGGCCAGCTCAAGATTCAGGCTTCTTACTCAGATTTCCATGGCCAGCACTTGGAGAATCTGCAAGAATTTTGGTCCGTCTTGGAGGAGGTTGACCGGGATCTCTGGGTTCTGGAGCCCAGACAGGAATCCCATGCTGCCTCATTCCGGCAGATATGCCTCGGTGAGACCTGCTGACTCTGGGTTCTCATGGTCATGTTATTTATCTGCTTCTTTTCTCTGATTCATGCGGTGTCATCGACTCAGGTGATGGGTGCCAGATTTTACTATATATTGATGCTAAGAACCCAAGGTCAAAGCCCGAGTGAGAATCTCCCCTTGATGAACTCCCGCTGACTATTTATCCCACTGATCGTCTCGAATGCTTTCAGATGCCGTTTCCTTGGCCCGGACCTACTGACGGACGCTCTGAGGAAGAGCTGGAGGAAGAATAGCTCAAGATGGTACCTCAATTCATGGCTGGATTTGACCTATAATAATGAAATCCCCCTACATTTTTTCTTTCCATGAAATCAATTTAAATAAAGTCTCAGAACGATCCTCCCAGAAAACCATGAGATCTGCAGCAGTTTCTGATTTTCCGAGAATGGTGATGCGAATTATACAATGTTTGATATAATGCCAGGGCGAATGATAAGCCATTTGTAGAAAATCTTGGAGCCCTCCTGGGAATGGAGCTGCCCGGGCCACCTGGCGCGCCCTCGAAGGACTGCGAGCAAGATGAATGCGGGATCTGCTATGTTCATTTCCTCCCATCCGGTAAGTTGTCATCAATCATTTACTCTCTCTCTCTCTCTCTCTACCCCGTTTTCCGGGCTTTTTTCTCCGGGCTGGGGCCGATGCTGTGCCCTGGAAAGGCCCGGCCCGGTTGAATAAATGGTATGTATAAACTTTGCTGAAGTCGCTTTATTGTGGATGTAGATGGTGCGTTGGGAACTTCGACTGGAACGGCCGTTGACTACACCTGCGATAATCCCAGCTGCAGGAAGAGCTTCCACGCGGTGTGCCTCAGGGATTGGCTGCGCTCGATCACCACCACGAGGCAGTGAGTTTCTTAGCATTCCTTTTCTCGGATCATAGCGTTGACCAACGTCTTCTCCGTTACTGCTCTCAGGTCCTTCGATGTTTTATTCGGAAAGTGCCCGTACTGCTCCGAGCCTGTGGCAGTCAAACTTCATGACGGCGCGTGATACGAAGCAAGAAGCCTCTCTCTCTCTCTCTCTCTCTCTCTCTCTCTCTCTCTCTCAGTTTGACCGAATTTAATTGAATTATTCAAGCCCGTTAAATGGGCATGGGTTGAGGGTTGGGTCCGAGGAGTGGTATTGGATAATGTCGATGTTACAGACACGTTGACTCTTTGATAACGCGGGTTGAGGGACAAGTTGGGCCAGTTGTCCGTTGAATGTTTGATAATCTCTACTGGGTCCCATTCCAACAAAGGCCCAAACCATAGAGCCCATTGGTTGGTCCCGTTTCCTCAAGTACCTTTTAATCCACCCCGTGTCACTCGGTGGTGGGTCTCAACATCCATCCCAAGCCCAAAGTCAACTCTCCCTCTCTCTCTCTCTCTCTCTCTCTCTCTCTCTCTCTCTCTCTCTCTCTCTCTCTCCCCCTCATGTTGATAAGGGCAAGGCTGTTTTCTTATGGCACGCATGCGCCACCCAATGCTTACTCGGGCTTGGCTGGTTATGGGTTTTAAATGAAATAGGGTTTTTGTCCACGAGCTCTCGGTCTTCTTGATAGTGATCCCCGCCGGAGACGGAGCCTTAAGAGGCCGCCGTTCGCTGTTAAGCTTCTCCGGCGAGCAGCGAGGGCGACGGCGGGACCCCGGCGACGGACCGGACCTCCTGATAAGGCCTCGTCGAATGTCTCGTTGCTTTTGGTCAAAACAGCGGACGGTGGGGAAGATGACATCGCAACGAGGGAAGGGATGGCCTCTCTGCAAGTAGGATGGATCAAGATGGCCTCCCCCCGGCTTACGAACCAATGTGCCGCTGGAGCTCGGCCTCGTCGAGGGAGATTTACGTGGGTTTCTGACCTAATTACGTTAGAACGGGCGATGGGTCCGCTGAATCGTGTACTTAACAAGGTGGGTTTGACCCAAGTACCGACTTTGAATTCGACGGGTTCACCTATTCATTGTGGAATGGAAGCTGGATATTGTGCTGGAAGTCAACGTAGCGTGGTCTCACGTTGGAAGAGTAAACATTGAATTGGGTGGAGCTACTTTTCTTCGTTCGCCGATTATTTTTGTGTTCGATAATGGAAACTAATTAAAAATCTTATCATCTGATCATGGAGGCAAGCGGCTTGCTTCCGGATCTCTCTCTACCACTCGGGCTTTGGGGATAGGCCCCTCGCCTCAAATTGCGCCATGAGCATGGCGTCCACTGATGCCAGGGGGTGTCGTCTCGGGCTCTCTCTCTATCTCTCTCTACAGAGAGCTCGGTGCCCCTCCTTTTCTCGCACTAGCTATCGCCCCCAATGATCGACGTAGAAGATCTCTGGGGATAGCGATGAACACCCCCGGCGACTAGGACCGGGATGCTGTCAATGATCATACTAAAAAAAACATTCGAACTGGTGGTGGATGCCCTGTCTCTTCCACGCGGGCCTCCCTTCCTGTCCGCACGGCAATCCCTCTCCAGAGCTCAGCTGATGTCACAGAGCGGATTCAACGCAGAAGCACGAGCTTTGATGGCCCGCAGTCGGTGGGTTTCTTCAGGATTCGACCCAGCTTGGCTGTCAGAGGGATCCACATGTTTCATGGCGTCGTTTTCTTGAGTAGGAGAGCGGTAGCCAAGTCCATACCAGCAAAGTATCAGCGGGCAGCCTCCTCTCTCTCTCTCTCTCTCTCTCTCTCGCTAAACCAGGAGAGAGGGGAATGGAGGTGGGAACTGGGGGAGAGGACGGCCGCAGACGGGGTGGGGGCAGAAGCTCGATAGCTTATAGCCGCCGGCGTTAGCCTGACAGCGGAGGGTTGACAGCAATGGCGGCTCCTTGCAGTCGGTGGAGCGGAACGTCGAACAGCTACAACTCTTCGCACCATGAGATTGTTGACCTCGTTTGGAAACTACTGATCGTTACGATGGTGACAAAACCCTTTCCTACTGTTCCTCCGAGGGACCCCGCGAGCCTCGAGGACCCTTCGTTCTTGGGACAATAATGCATTCAATCACATGGCTGGACTGTATGATCTTTTATTGTTTATAATCCGTTGACCTCGAGCCTGTTGATCTTCTAGCGATCACTCGAATCTCTCACAAGAATGCGAGGTCTTCTGACAGTATTAGTCCCTCGCATTATCTCCTCTTTTAAAGTCGCATAAAATCATGATTGGGGCGTCGTTCTAAACACAGCTCTAATCCTCAGTTCGTGGTTGCTAGGTGAGACTTTCGACGGTCAGAACGCTGCCGTACGCCAGTTTCTCACGCAAGAACATGGATTTCTTCTAGAGCACTCCCTGATTATGGGACTCTTGTTCCCCACTGTGATTTTTGATGACCTCGGCACTGAAATTTTTGCACATCAGTTCGATGCAATCCAGGTGGAGATCCTCCTCCGCGCCTGCGTTCTATGTGAAGACGATCGGCGAGGGAGACGGTATAGAAGAATAGGGCCGGATTCCCCCCCCCTGGGGGTAGGTGTTCCATGTCCCTCAAGATCATCGCCATCGCAAGGCCGGGAAGGGGTTCCTCGAATTTACAGCACAAGTCATCAGCTCAAAAGAAATATACACGAGAGCAAGAACACCGTTCAGACCTACGACGATCTCCTATGCTTTCTGGATTGACATAAGCCCAGGTGAACAATCAGAATAGGAGCGCCGCCCAGGTCTCACGGATTCTTGTCCTGAGTGTAGATGTAGTCCGTATGGGCTTCAAGGGTTCTCCTCATCATGCACTCGTCCCCGCAGGCCTCGACGGCCACCTCAGATCCCTCCTCTGAATCCTTCTGGGCCACATGCAGAGATCAATCAGGTGCCAATTACACGGGCAACAGAAAATCCTCCCCTCCATTGCAGAGAAGGGAAGATTCACCGGCATGCGAGATCGCCGGCGGGGGGCGAAGGCGCTTACCAGTGACGGCGCTCGGGTTGCCGTGTGTTCCGTGGGCTCTGGGCGAGCGCCATGCGTGAGGAAGGCGAGGAGGAGGAGGACGAGGAGGAAGAGCGCGAGGTTCTCTCTTCTCTGCATCTTGCGCCTCTGGAGAAGTTGAGCTCGGCGGGGGGGAAGACTGGTTCTTGACGACGTTGGGGCTCGCCGGCGGTGGGGACGGAGGACAGCGAGGGGGGGGACGATGTGGCCGAACTGCGGGAGTGTGAGGGAGCTCGCCGGTAGGGAGTTGCGTACGCAGAGGGTAGCGTGCCCTTTAAATAGACCCTTTTATCACCCATTGACTTTCTCCTTTGGGAATAGTACCATGCAAATTTATCCGATTACCTCCAAATCATTACCGCTTCAGCTAACTTCATTGCTCCCCTCGTTCCTCTCCTTCTCTCGCCGGGTGCAAGCCCTCGGTCGATGGAAGGGACAGCCGAGACCTCTCCGCGCCGCCCCGAGCTTGAGTGGAAAAGACGGCGGCGGCGGAGGAGGAGACGCACGCCGCCGAACTCAGTCAACCCCATATGCCACCAATTCCAGAGATGGTTTCAACGGGGAAATCAGGTTCCTGATAACTACAAGTAGCTACTTTAATGCGTCTACAAAACGTCGCATAAGAAGCTTTTTAAAATGAGGGCAAAAGTCTGAGCCGGGGACAGATTTCAACGCTCCCTGCACCGCAAAAGTTTCACATTATCCCTTTGTTATCGTCTTATTTAATATGATTCATCCACCGCGCATTTTTTTCAACACAGTTCATAATCAGCTCACAGACTTGGACCATTGAACGAAAAATTGTCGACGTTGATGCAAACCACGGAAAAATGTACTGATAATTACACAAGAAATCAACTTTTTTTCATAGGAAAACCAGTCCCATCCCCCCAACCCCTCCCCGGTGGTGTTCTTGGGCAGGACACCTCAAACACGCAAAAAAACATAGAGAAAATAAAAGAGTAATTAATAAATGATTTGATGAACGCAAACTAGAATCACGACTGATGCACTTATAACGACAATCCAAGCGGCAACCCACGTCCCCCCTCTTTGACCATCACTATTTCTCGAATCAGACCATACAGAAAATAAAAAAGGCACGCGTCTGGCTTAATAGTGTACTATCCGAGCTCGTTTTCAAGCTTTGTTCTAGGTCGTGATGGCCTCTTGACACAGTCTCTGACTCAACCCCTCAACCCGTGGTCACTCTAGAGAGAGAGAGAGAGAGAGAGAGAGAGAGAGAGAGAAGAGCAGCAGCAGCAACAACAACAACAGTAGCTGGGGTGGGAGCAGGTGGAGCAATTCCAGGTCAAACAACAACCCATGAGATCCTGGGGCAGAGGATGACGTCCTAATCCCTGGCAGTCGAGGGGCAGCATTCCATGCCTCAATCTCGACCG
Source organism: Spirodela polyrhiza (assembly GCA_024713555.1). Lineage (NCBI taxonomy): Eukaryota > Viridiplantae > Streptophyta > Magnoliopsida > Alismatales > Araceae > Spirodela > Spirodela polyrhiza. The sequence goes on from CM046532.1 coordinate 897,406, forward strand.
TCGACATCGTGGCCCTGGCGTGGTTCACGTGGCCTCATCGGCTCCTGATGGAACTGCACTAATTGGACGGCACACGCGATTAAACCCGCGGTGAGTTGGCCCCTATTCACTGGTGATTAGGGGCTGAGGTGCTGCAGCATCTCTGATGATTAGGACCCGGGGCCCACCAGCTGGATCTCCTCACCGGGGGGGCCACGTCAACCCATCTTGAGCCTCATGGCGGCTGCCCGCGATAAATGAGACGACTTGCCGTCTCGTGGCACAAGGCCGGCCTGAGATCTCAGATTCCTCTGCTATGATTTCCAAAAGCCGGGACCTCGAAAGATCACCTCATTTTGGTAAGTTGAAACATTCCTTCGAGGAGTATGTGATGTGACGGGGGCTTCCGTTATTATCGTTTGGTCGTGAGTTGGGAAGTATATCCATCAAATACGGTAGGTTACGAGGAATACCGGCCGGATAATTCTCAAGGAAGCGGCCGCGGCAGCTGGATTCCACGTCGGGGCCTCGAAGGAGAGTGGCGGCTCTGGTGCCCATGAGGGCTCCCCTAGAGAGAGAAAGAGACGCCGGGGAATGGGTTAGGTCAGCATCTCCGGACAACGCACACGCTCGCCGCCGCCGGCCGCCGACTACGACGACGACGACTGCCGGAGAAGATGAGGAGCGGGATCGGCGTCAGCGAGTGGCGCTGGGTTCTCCCGTTGACTAGACGAAGCCGTCGTTGACCGGCTTTTGAGGGCCCGCCTTCTTCCTCCGGTGATTCCTGGCCTCTCGGATTCGCTCTTCTTTTACTCGTCTTAAAAAAAAAAATCCAGTCTTTACGTTTTTCCGCGACTATCTGTGGGAGATCTCCTTCTGTGGGCCCTCACGGATGTTAGTGGGCCCTCATCGTTGTTTGTCGGGAGGGCCCAATTAATTGCCGAGCCCGCAATCAATGAAGCCGCCGGAATTCTGTCTCATTTGTTCACACTACCGCTATCAGCCCATTTAAGGCCCAAACCTCTCTCTCTCTGGCGCATGTAGAGGTGGGCCCACTGGCGGTCCAGAGCCCAGAGGGCCCATTAATATCGGGCTACCAAACTAAGTAGAGGCTCTCACCGACGACCGAGTCAACAGAAAATCAAGGAAAATGAAATTCACGGCGACTTGCGTCCAATTAATAAAAATAAAATATTTATGTAACATTATAAAAAAATTAAAAATTAAAAATCAACGAACACCGTGGCGTATTAATGCCCGGTTGGAGGGCATGGGGTCCAATAGTTACTGGGCCGGCCCGAAGTTTTTTCCGGGCCATAATGACTATTGGGCTCGGCGGGAGTGGCGAAGACGGTTATTCAGAATGACATTTACTTTATGGGAATTGGAAAAGTATCCTTCTAACGTCTTGTAAGAAAGCTGGTGTCTAGTCGTTGAACGGTGCTCCTGCGAATGGGGACGAACCGACTCTGACACTCGTCGGTGCTCGTTGCGCGCCCCAATTCCGGCGTTGGTTGATTCTTCCTCGGCTGGGCCTTTGCCGGTCGCCGGTGATCACCGGAGCTCGGGGATTCGTGGAGAGGCTCAGGGAGGGCGGCAGATCGGAGTGGCAGAATTGGAGTCGGGAGCTGGTGATGATCGCGAATGGAGGAGGGAGAAATCGTGATCTCGAGCGATCTCACCGATGGAGGGACACCGTCCAGGTAGGTGTTCCAGTCTGTATTTCGCTTCTCTGCCATGTTAGGCCCGTTGATTTTGTTCATTTGCCTGCCTGTTCTTGTTGGTCGATGACTAGTTCTGTTGCCGTCCCATTCGTCGCCGTTATCTGTCTCAGTTCTTAGTTTCGGTCTTTAATGGGGAAAAAACGAAGTGAAAAAAGACGAGAAAGTCCGAGCGTCATGCATTGGGTGAGAGTGGCGAGTGGACTCGTTTGAGAATTATGACGATTTTACTCAAAAAAATTTTGCCGACTGCACGCATGAGCGTCGAAAATCACCTCGGAATGGGGATACCAAAAACGTAGGTTTTTTTTTGTTTTTTCATATTTATTTTAATTCTCGATTAAATTTGCAAATGGCCCTTTTATGCTCGGGTGCTACATTTATTTGTTCTGGCAGTTATTTCTCGTATCGATGCCTTTGGCTGGGGCTTATCTTCATACTTCCCAATATCAAGCTTTCCTAGAGTTGTGTCGAAGGTTAGAGGAACTCTGACGACTGATAATTGGTTTCTAAGAACTTTGACAGTTTTCTTTACTGTCGGTATTTATATTTATGAGGTGGTCTGTTGCATTTTTCAAAGAGATAACTGTAGGCAAGTTGATTGTTCCACATATCCCTTAAAAGTTGAGATAGAAAGTCGTTCTCCGTCATAAAAAACTTAAAAGCCTGCTCTCTCACACCACAGCGAAGAGTTACCAGATCATGGGCAACTTGGTAAAGAGTTGATGATAAACATTTTAGTCGGCCTTTATCTTTCCAAATACGAACTCTTCATTGGATCTAGTCAATCTCTGATTCATTAACAGATTTTGTGATTGGAAATTGCTTCTCCCTGGTATTCCAACGAAAAACTTCTGTTTGCTTTTGTGTGCCATGTATATCCATACCGGCATTCAGGATTCAACTCGTGGTTTACTTTTTTCTTTTTTTGTAATCTATGTCACCCTGGTCGCCTTTCCTCATGTTAATCGTTAACATATGGTCGTGATCTATTATCCGTGACAAGAAAGCAAAAGTCAATGAATTTCTGTTCCCAGTCCCAAGGAAGCCTGTAATTTTCGGAAATCATATTCAAATATATCCAGTCTCATACTTAAAGGATGAAATTTATCTAGCACATCTGGTGATGCATTGAATGTTTTAGTTGGAATGCAAGGAACCTTTTGACTTTGGGTACCATGTTTCGTTTGAATGTATGTCTGGTATAATTTTTTTATGTGAATAGAATAAATGAACGTTTATTTATAAAATCCTTCAAATATTTTTGTCAACGGGAAAAAACCATAATAATATTGTTATATTTTCAGATATGAATTGTTGACTATAGTGAAACAACATTCCAAATTCTTGAGGGAGGGAATGATTGATGAGGATGACACTTCAGATGTCGAAATGGATGTGAAGTTTTGGCATGAAATGTTGGATTTGTACTTCATAAGAGGAAGAGAGTCTAAGGGGGGCCACGAAGACGACCTCATCTTTTTTGTCAAAGATATGGTAACTTCGCCAATAACTTCATTCTCTGTGAGAATTGATAAGAACCGGGTCCTCTGATTTTGATTTTGCCCTCCTTTTTTAGAATTTACATGGATATGGATTCAATGACAACGTTGAGAGCGTTCCTCCTTATTTTGTCCGGAGGTGGGCAGCCAAGGTAAAGGAAACATATTTTTTATCCTCTTATAAATGTCCTCCATTTTTTGCTTCTGTCGTTTGATGTCAATTATGAGGCACACCACTGTCGTGAGTCATGCTAATAATTCTGTTACTGTTTCCAAGTGTACAGCATACAAAATATTGAATACTGAAGAACCATTTTATGTTTGTAGTACTTTCATTAAATTCTCTGGAATCTAGTGACGTGCATGAGAGGCACATCTTGTGTGTAATTTTTATTTTTTATATGATTCAGTTGGAAAAAGTTGCCGGAGAAAATTATGCTGAAGTGGATTGGAGACGTTCATTCTATCTTAATTTCATAGCGCATACATCTTTCACAGTAACTGTTGCAATTTGCAGGTTAGTGATGTGATTATTTTCCATGCATATTTCTTGCTTGCTGGTGAATGTGTTTAGCACAATTTTTATTTAAATGTTTACAATCACAGTTGACAAGAATTTCAATTATAGTATAAACCTTTAATTATTCTCTACCTGTTCCTAAACACAATTTAAACTTTAAGGGATGGACAATACCTCTACACCCATTTAGTTTTTCCTAAATAACTGAATTTTTGATTGAGGCACTCGTACAAGGATACTTTCTTACATCACCTACCAGTCAGTTTTCCTTAAGGTGGATCATGAATATCAGAGAGATCGAAGTATCTGCATAAGAAAGGACTGCAACTCGATAATTTGTCAAAAAATTAGTTTCTCGTTTCTAGTACATCTATGTTCCTAAAAGCTTTTTCTGAGGGATTAGTTGTAATGTTCCGATATATTGACTCACCACTCTAATAAAAAAAATGTCAAGTAGATAGTATACCGATTATGAGCCTATGCTGTCTGTTCGAATGTTTTCTCTTAAAATAGAACTTTAAATTTTATTATGTGCGAATAGTTTGAACTTTGACTCTAAACAATGGTGTTCCATGTAAAAGGTTCGCATATGTTTTCTTTCTGAGATGAAGAGGAAGCCTAATTTTCCTTTTGCCACCTCTATCCTTAAAAACTGCAATCCAGGTATTTTGCTAAAAAGTCACCTTTAAGATACTTTTAAAGTCTTATCAATGCATGTAAAATAATTATCAAGGAGGAGAATGTCATCAACATAGTCTAATGATAAAAACAAGGATGCGTGCCAAAAAACAACCTAACGATCATTTTGACTTTTCTGAGATCAGAACTTGACTGATGCTAACTGGATTTCTCAAACAATATACAAAGAGCCATGCTTAAGGCCATATGTTGACCTTTTAAAGTTGCTAACATTGATGCCCGCTATCTTCCTCAAGGCATCATGATGTCGTCCGCCAATAAAACTATTTTCATTGAATGAGAAAGTTTATGCTTACAGACTCCCTTCCCTGAAAGAAGTTATGTTTAAATGAACTTTTTGGAATTTTTAACTGCCCTTTCACACACTTTTGTCTCACTACCCCATGAAGAAGAAAAACATTGGACATAGCAGACGGTATGAAAAACATTCACCGTACAGTCAAATGATATGCAGACTGATGATTATATTGCTTCAAAAGAGCACCTTAAGCACTCTTCTGAAGTATTATGATGATTCTATTTTCTATCTTTTTGGGATTAGAAAGAAACATCATCAACCTTATATTATTAGGCCATAGATATGAATGCATTATTTTCTCTGTCATTTAGTGTAAAAGGAAAACGATTGTCATCCTTCTTAATGGGCGAATTATAGATTTTTTTCGTGAATAATTTTTTTACTCATTTTAAGTCTGCATCTTTATTACAGTATTCAGGATCTAAAAAGACATCAAAGTGGAGCAGATACTCCATTATCTCCTGTGTACAAGGTAAATTAAAAATAACCTTTCCCACTTATGGGCTGATGGTTCCATGGAGAACTTTTGTCATGGTTGCTTAGTGATCCACTAATTTAGATCATCTTTCATGAACATTAGTAACCAACCAGGGCAGAAGCTCTTTTTAGGACAAAAACTCACTTCCCTTCGATCATCAGTATAATGATTGTGGAATGAAATATGAGGAGTAATTGATTTTATCCCTTGTATCAGCTGCAATCGCCAAAATTCCATTAAATTTTAATTTACTGTTTGTGATCTTCTGGATATTTTTGATTTTGGACTGATAACCTAAGCAAAGCTTTGATGACAATGACGGTGATAAATTTATCTTTTGATAGGTAGTGAAGACAGTGTATGCATCCCCAAGTCGTGTAAATTTCCAGATGGACTTTAGAAAAGTAAGTGTTTCTTGTTTTAGGATTCCTTTTTCTGATATTTTGATTATTTATTTACTCTACTGTCACCCAATTGTTATACTTTTCACTTTCAGGAGGCAGAAACGATTCCTGCCTATCCAAATATCTGTTTTGCAATTGACGACTTTGATGACACTTTTGATGCCGTGGTAAGGCATTTGTTCTTGACATTCTCTAGGTCATTTTCGAGTTTCTTGCATCTGCCGTTATTGTTTATGCTCATCTTTGTGACTCCAATTTTAGAATTATCATTATTTTTCTGCAGGGATGCCATTATCTTTTACTGTTTTATACAGGAACGGTCCTTTCTGAAGCTTTACCCATAAGTTCTCGACCATGTGTTTTTATATTGAGGTCCATGAGATGTGGGTGTAGACAGAAATGTAGAAACTTCCCTCCTGCTAGATAAATGAAATTAAAGAAAATGTCAACAAAATAATCAATTCATACTATTCATATGGAAAGTGAGTGATGTTTAAGGGTGAATGCGCCAAATACACTAATGTAAATGATAATCTCATTCAATTGTTTCTTTGTTTCCTTTCCTTCCTCGTGACACTTTTACCACGTGTCTTCCTGCTATTTTCTTTCTTAACAGTACTGATAATGTTTCACTAAAATTGTTTCATGTTGATTTGGAAGAGGTGCTAACAATGCTGTACCATGCGTCTCGATTAAACTTGCTAAACGAGCATTATATTTCTCCCTTGTAAAGGAAAAGCGCGTTTCTTTATTTTTCGTATTTATTTATTCATACAGTGAGCAGATGAGTTTCCCATGATTTTTCGTGGATTAGCTTCATCATTTCTTTCATTTTTTAGGTCCTGTCGGAAACTGATCATTGTTTCTGTGTACTCCTCAATGCTGATGGTGGAGCTGCTTTTCCGACTGAGGGAATGCGCGAAAATTCTAGTGGTTCCTGCAGAGGTGACAACGATTCTAGAAAGTATCCGACCTCTAAGGCAAGTTTCCCCCTCTTGTAGATGGTCACTTGTGTGTGATATAATTGTACGTCTTATTCAATCTCTCATTGAGATATGATTCATCTTCCAGTCTGTTTCAGCTGTGCATGTAAAACTAATCTTTCATAAAATATATATGTATGTATATAGACATTATATTTGTACTTGGTTTCTGTGAGGAGTTACTATGCTGTGTTGTTAGAGAAAGAAAATATATATCACATATTAGCTTAAAATTTGTTGGAGATTAATTGGAGAGCAAACAAAGCAAGGCGAATGTTATTCTTGACCTTCCCCACTTACTAAGCCATGGCAAATGAAAAAAAATATGTCGTCACTCAAAGGAAGAAAAAAATGGAAAAAAGGTGCTGGTGAAAGTGGGCGAATCGTGTTTAAATATTAAATGATGGTAATGGAGAAGAAAGAAAGATATGCTTATTAAGAAACAGAAATTGATGGATTGGAAAGAGAAGGTGATCATTATATGTAATTCAAGGGCTTTTGGTGCGCAGTCACTTGGAAAATTTTATTTCGCGATGTTCATCTACCAAAGTTGCTTCCCTGACGTCCTTGGCATTAGTGACTAGACCGCGAAAGCTGTTGACTTTGAAAGCTCTTTTCTAAAATAACGGTTCTTCATAATGCAGCTATCTAGTTAAAATGTTTTTAAGAGAAGAGGAAGAGGAAGAGGATAGAAGATTCTTCATAGATCGGAAGAAAGGGAAAACCCTCAAACACAAGCATAAAATTGTTTCAAGTGTCAGGTTCCCAAGAGCATTTAAAATTAATATCGCCCTTTTGTTCAGACAAAGATTTTTGTTAGTGTTTAAATTATTTATTATAAGATTGATACCTTGACTTGATCCTCTCAATCATTTTTCAGTCATTGTCATATTAATTTCTTAAAATGTCAATGGGGAATAATTAGCTCCATCACTTATGCTTGCAGCTCACACTTTTCTCAGGATTTGTCAGCTATCCTATGGTGCGAGAAGCATATGAAGGTGATGACATTATAAGAACCTTTGGTATATAACCTTTAGATGATGTGTAGGGTTCTGTGCCAGGTTGTTCTTTCGCAGATAATTTCTCTAGATAAAATGAAAAATATCTATTAATCTCGCCACTCTTCCTCTTATTTATTTCTAAAATAGTTCAAGAAGACTGATAGCTTTGAGGTTGCCATGGCAAGGTATCTGGGACCTCTTTTCAGGGGGTTGGCTTTTAGTAGCTATCTGGTCATAAAAATTTGCCTAATTACCATGCCATTTACTAAATGACCATGATTGCACATATTTATCTCTTTCTAGTTCATTTATCTCTCCAACATTTTCTCTTTAATTGTCTTCACGCTATTGGCTTGCCAACCTCAGAGACGATATGTTGGTCACTTTTGAAGGCATTGAACCCATCGCATCAGAAAATTTTCCAAGGATAATGGTTTTCACTTCATATTTTTATGTGATGAGGATTTTGGCCTTATTTGATTTAGTGGTCACAGGTTTCTAACATGTGGAAAAAAGTAGAAAAGTTAAAATATTTCCGTGTCCTAATGCCTTCTAAAGAAGCCAGTTATAATACCATAATGACAGTTAAAACATTTGTAAGCAGTTTTGCATAAGCCCACAAAGACTACAATGCTGTAATTCCCTGATGTTCTTATGTATGTAGGAAACGCCTAAATATTATATCTGGCGTTGCTCTTCTCTTCTCGCGGAAGGAAAATTGATAGACTTAAATTAGAATTATCAAGGCCTGATTTGATATCAAGGGCATACCTGCTCCGTCTTGGGAAACTGATACACCCTTCAAAACGGCATACCTGCCCTTCAAAACGGAAGAAGAGCCGGCGAGAGATTATATATAGTTGATTCTTTTTCAAAGACAGTTTTAAAAATATCATATGCTTTTAAAACTTTTATTAGAATTATTTATGCATAACTGTTCATTTGGTTGAATCGTATCAGAATGGAAATCTGATCGGCAGCGGTGATCTGTGAACCTGATCCTACTGTCTCCCATGATTTCGCTTGAGAATTCTCAAGGATCCCACTTTACTGTTTTGTACGTACAAAAGTCACTTTATTTGGGTTTCCCACGCGACCGTGAGACCTCTCGTATAATTCTTTTTAGTAGGTTTTCAGATAAATAGATGAAAATCTTCTGGACATTGTTACTCGGCACAGACTTTTTGATAACGAGGAGACCATTATTTTCTAGTAAAATTAAATGCAGCCGGTTCCAATTTTTTAAGGAATCCATCAGTGCAAGTCGATTATCAAGAATTTGTTTTGGTTATCGTGTGCTCTTTTGGATCGTGTGTTCAAATTATTGACTAACTGTTATATTTCATATACTGTTGCGATTTTTGGTATTTCTAATATTGGTATCATATTAATTGCTATATTATCGATGCCTTGGTTACTGCAGCTGGGAAGTCGAGGTTTGGGAGCCTCTTGTCGATTGGCAGTGCCCAAGCTAAAACAGACCGGCTTTACATGAGGGGTCCAGGGGGACGTGGTGAAGTGGAAGTGGCCGTTTCTGGTGTTGCAGGTGTGTGACAAATTTATCTTAACCACGTGAATTCATTTAAATGGAGGCGCTATAATAGGGGCTTTTTAAATTTAAATTTCCATCTTTAGGAGCAATGGTGGACAGATATATGCATCTTAGAGGATCCTGGCTTCGCAATTTGGCTTCCTAAGAAAAATAAATAATTATTCCTATTTTCATAACTGGCTGAAATCAATATCACTTTTTTTGTGTGCGACGTGCAGATCAGATATACCAACTGATTTATTTTTCTGATTTTTATTTTCAAAGGCAACATGTTTTCCTAACTGAAAATTACCTGCTCTGGCTGTGAACAACAATTAGACTATGTCCATGAAGTGAGATTGGATCCCAGAATTATCCAGGTTTGATCCGATGTAGACATCTGAAATAAAACTAGAATCTCACATGAATGTCATCCTAGAGGAGTGTCTTGACGGTTGAAGACACAAAGAAATGAAAAAAAAAATTGGATCGTGTCTCTCCCTGAAGCAAACTGGTGTCTGCTTCTTGAGGAACATGGGATGAGGTTGGTTCCGTCCCCCATCTACAATATCTGCATTCTTCTGCTTCTCACAATCTCTCTCTTTCTCTCTCTATCCACTGCTGCAATCTTCTCTCTAACCAAGGAAAACCAGCTCGTGTAGCCTTCACCTTTCTTATCCTATAATTAGTGTGCAAGTGATTGTTCTGTTTATCGCTCCTCCAGCATCTGATCATGCGTAGAAGAGAACCTGAGGACGTCGAAAAATGTATGATCTTCTGCGTAGATCCTGTGCGATAAGCCTGCAAACTCTTGCCATCTCATTCTTTCATTCCTCTTATCACACCCTCACAGACAGCTCCACATATATTAATGGCTGCAGTACACTCCATTCTCCCCCACCTTCTCTCTCTCTCTCTCTAGCTGCCGAATCACCCTCTGTTATTCCCTTTTCTTCTCACTTTATTTTCATTTATTTTTTCAAAAAGCTCTCCTCAGAATCTCCTGGAGATGGGGGTCAGTTCGCCTTCCTATTTTTCCCTTTGCCTTCTGCTGTTTCCAGCTGCAGCAACTGAACGGGGAAGGGGCAGGACTCCTCTCTTTTCCCCGTTGGAGAGCTGTCGCTGACAGCAGGATCGGGGATGTGATTAAGTAGAGGGGGTTGACCCCTGAGAAGCCGCCTCCATGTTCACTTCTTCTGGCAGTAACCTGTGGTGGGTGCTGCAATCTGGCAGAGGGCAGGTCAACGGTGGAGTCAGTTCTGTGTTGGGGTTGGTGAGTGGAGAGAGAGGGGGAGAGATAGAGAGAGAGAGAGAGAGAGAGAGAGAGAGAGAGAGAGAGGCCTGGTCTCGAAGGCCCTCCGTTCTGTCTTCCCCCATTTTTTATAAATAATGCGGCAATTATATGGAATGCAGACCAAAGTCAGCGGAATTCGGGGCCCCCATCGCCGCTTCAACTGTCAAGGGAAGGATTCGGAATCGGCCTGGGCTCTATCGTCCGCAGGGCGGCGTCGGCCGCATCGGAGGCAGCCAGACAGGCCTATGCCGCCGCCTCAGCCACAATAAAGCCCGACGCAGAGCTGCTGCCTCTCAAGTGCTGCTTGATGTCCGTCGCTCTGCCTTGGGAGAACATCGCACACGATCTTCTCTTCAAGGTGCTGACCCTACAATGCTCATACTACCGTCTTCATCCTCGTTCATTTGAAGCCCATGGATGAGGCTTTGACTCTCTCTCTCTCTCTCTCTCTATCTCAGGCGAGCCCGCCGGTGAAGCTGTGATGAACAGAGAAGGGGAGGATCGGAGGTCTGTTCGCCATTACCTGGTCTGCACCAACTCCATGGCTCTTGAGGTCCGATGAACAGAGGCCCCCCCCCCCTCTTTATTGCCCTGTATTTTTCATTTTTTATTTTACAGTTTTCATCATTTTCTCTCCTTTCGGACAGAAAAATGGCTGATTTTTCGGCCATTTAATTTTTTTCGGCCCGGTTACGATTTAGCTATTCGTTCTTGGCGTTTTACTGCAGAAAATTGAGATATAAATAAAAAATAGCCATTAATTCATATATGTTGCTTGGTCTTGTCGTTCCGTGGGGACGAAGGGCGGGCAGAGAGAGAAGCTGAGGAGCGAGAAAATTGTCTCCGAGTAGCCCACTAAGGGCCTCCCTCGCGTTCCACGTGGATCAGGAGGCCGGCCGCTGGTAGGAAGACGGCCTTCCAGTGGGGCATGACGTCATGAGCTCCGCTAACCCACTTTGGATGGTGCCACGTCACCATCAGATAGCCCAAAATCCGCTTCCTTGGGCGTTAAGCTACCCCTCCGGCGGCGCCACTTATCTTACGTCACACTAAAAAATATTTAAAAAAATGAAATGAGGGGGTAATATCTGTCGGTGCAGTGGTGGGTGACTCACAAATACGAGTGGCAGTGTGATGGGGCCCGCCTGCGGCCTACCGTTTTCTCGTTAAATGCGGGTCCCCTCCGTCTCCTTCCTTCCCTTTCCCCCTCCCTCCCACAACCTCCCTCTCTCTCTCTCTCTCCCCCGTGCCGATGCCGTCGCCGGAGACCGTCGCCGCCGCTCATCCACCGACCCCCGACGGCGGTTCTGGCTTCGGCCCACCGGAGGAGGACCCCGAGCGGGCGGCGTCGCCGGCGGAGGAGCGGCGCCGCCGCCGCATGATCTCCAACCGCGAGTCCGCCCGGCGATCCCGAGCTCGGAAACAGCGGCTCATGGAGGGCCTGCGTACACAGACGGACTGGCTCATCTCGGAGAACCGGGAGCTCGCGGGCCGGCTCGCGGCCGTCGCCGACCACCGCCTCGCCCTCCGCCGCGACAACGACCGCCTTCTCTCCGAGGCCGCCGCGCTCCGCCGCAGGCTCTCTGACGTACGCCGCCTGCTCGTCTTCCGGCAGCTGCAGAGGCTGGCCGCGGCGGCGCCGGCGTGCGGAGGCGACCCACAGAGCCTGGTCCCCGCCGCCTTCGCCGGCGGCTTCATGCCGGAGACGGAGCTCACCGCATGAACGAGAACCCGCCATCCTATACGAACTGCTTCAAAACTCAATAATAATCGGATCGAGGGGTAGGATGAGAGAGAGACGAGGGAACGGTCGACTCTCTCTCTCTATGGCTATTTGGAGTCTCAGCTAGCGGGTTCTGGGTTCCCATAAAAGGGAGGGCCTTTTTGGCGGATTCTTTTTTCCATGAAACCGCCAGCGGGTCTGACACGTGTCCAGATCCGATTAATTTAAACTACATAATTTTGTTGCACGAAGTGAATGGATGGGTCCAAATCACGGTTCTGTTTATTTGGGCCTACATCCAGCCCAAAATAAAATAGCCTCAGACAGATCAGGCCCATTATACTCTGCTACCGTTATTAATGGGCCGTAGAATTAGGGACCCAAGACAGAGCCCGGAATGTCCTCCTCCTAAGTATGCCGCCCGTTGCCGGCCGTTGCGATTTCGTAGGGGTATAAAGAAAAATTTTCTGGTTAAAGGGTTCATCCACAAGTCCCTGGAAAATCAAATCCTCCCCGAGCCGGCCGTTGTAGCCCCCCCCATACGCCGTACTAGTTCAGTTCTCTCTGTCTCGAGTAAACGAGAACGCGACTGAAGCATCCCAGCTACCGTCGCCCCCACAGTCGAAGATCGAAGAACCAGCGGAGGCCGGAACCACCGCCAGCGGGCTCTGAGAATCTCTCGCTCCAGTCGGCGTGCACCGCGGTTTCAGGAAATAGGTAAGCAGTTGCCCTTCTAGATCTGTTTTGCATCTTGTGGAAACCTTCACCTTCCTGGGAAATTTATTACTCTGCGTAGAATGGAGTTTGTGCGCGGGGGAAAATTTAGGGAGACGGGAACGTTATATCATTGCCTCCACATTCGGATTTCGTGGTAGGATTTTGAGTTTTTGGGATTGCAGGTGTTCTGTCGACAGATTTGGGCATGGGGCTTCGTAGACATGTCTGATTTCGCTGATATTCGGTGTTCCTCTAAATTTGCGTTTGTTTGTGTCTATGTTGGTGTCATGATGGTCCTGTGTATTAAACTTGCTTTTCGCTTATCATAAGGTATTGAGTTTAGGTTTTTATTCTTTTATCCGGAGAAGGGTCTTTTTTTTGTTTATATTTTTTTTTAGGAAAAGGTAACCAATAAACTCCCGCCTATTGTTTGCATCAGATAAAAACATTTTATTTAGATTTATTAATTCAAATAGAAAAGAATATTTCATTGTATTTAAGGTCTGATCGTTGGTTGTAAATGGTATTCTCTAGTTTTCAGTTTTTTATACGCGTCAACTTGTCGTTCAAAGGTTTGCGATATTAGAACTATCATTCATGACAGTTATCACTAAATAGTTTCCATGGTCTTCAATGCAGATATTTTAGTTCTTTATTTTTCAACTGCCTTCTTCTTTTTTATTCTAGCATTTTTAATTCATTGAGATTGAATTTGAACGCACCAATCTTGAAGAATCTGTCAAAATTTTTGTCCCATGAATGCTTTTCCACGTTATCTTCAACCATCTCTCTCGCTATATTTGTTGTTTTCCTTTTGTTAGTGATTTAACAGCCACATAAAAGATAACGAAAGAGATTGTAGCAACGCACACAGGGCAACTCTTTAATTATTTAGGGTAGAATCAATCGAGGGGCATATTCATTTTGATGATTTTAGGTTGCCTGTTCATAATTTACATTGATGTATACTTGAATTTCAGCCTATCTTATGTCAATATTAATCATCTTCCTCTTTGTTTTAACTGCTGATTGATATAATTTATCAAGCAGCTTGCGAGTGCTATGTAATTTGACGTCTTGGTGACTTATTTTATGTTCGTATAAGGTTGACTTGGGAAACTTTTAATGGCTACTCAAACTCCGGCCATGTTTCAAAATGAAAATCTGCACATTCCTAGAGGTAACATGAACCTCTGCTTATCATATTCTGATTAACTTTTGTGGATATCAAATCCCAAAAAGCCCTCTCAAGCTACTGAGCAACTGACGTGTGAGAAACCTGTAATTACTGTAATTTTAGGTAAAGCCATTGATGGTGGAAAGACTGCTCTCTTGAAACCTGAGAAGAAGGAACGAAAGGTCAGGAAAGCTTTGGCAGATCTTTCAAAACCTGCAAAACCTGTTTTGTCTGCCACAATAAAGGGTTCCACTATCAAAGAAAATTCTCTGCGTGGTGGTGAAACGACCAAGAAAGCTCCAAAAAGCAGCATACTGACTGATGAGGAAATAAAAAAATGCCATGAATGGGCCAAAGAGGGAAATGAAAAGGTCCACTATACTGGCAATGACATACAAAAAAATGAGAAAGAAGTCATGGAAAAACGTAATTGCTCATTAACTTTTCCAGTGTTATTTCCTTGATATGTTAATGCTGAACTTTCTCATTAACGCTTGATTCAGGCATTAAAAAGAAGGTTGATATGGTCATGTCTTCCTTGGGCAAGTGGAATCAAGATCTTTATGACTATGTGCTGCCAGTGAAGGTAAATCACAAGACCTATCCTATTTGACGCACGCCCTTAATAATAGTGTTATGATATGCATCCTTCTTAGCTGCAAAGTATAATTACGGAATGTGACTGGTTCGTTGCAAATGTTTTATTCAAGTCGGTGTGGAATGATAACTTTGAGGTTACACCTATTTTGATTTTTATTGAATGCAGTTAGTGTTTGTTTCTCTTGTTTTCTATTTTTCTCGATGTATTTTTACTTCGTTCTGAGTCTGTGTTGTTAACTGGAGGGAGGGGGGCAATTTGAATACTTTTCATTGGAAAAGTTCTCATTCCATTTCTTAATCCTAATATCCTTGTGTCTTTCTGTGAATATTTGAGAGAAAGCTGTACCCCATTTATGTTTGTTCACATAGGTTTGATTGATCTTCCATTATATATTTAAGAAAATCTTGAAGGCATACCAAGATGCGGAGACAGCGTTACTTTCATATGTTTTTTTTCTGCACTAAGCTCATTGTTTTTCCCTTGGTTCAGAAAGCTACAGAGGACATTGGATATATGAAGATCTTGGAACTAGAACCGGAAGCTCTCCTTCCTGTGTCCGCCGTATCCCCAAACTCAGGTTTGCTTTCTGTTCTCCCTTTTCTAGACAGATCAGTGAATAGGTGTTTATAGGGTTCTTGACTCGACAGTAAAAAAATCCAATATTGATTAAGCTAATATTGTGTGACTCATCTGAGGGAGTTGGGCCTCAATTTCTTTGGTGGTGTCTGATCTAAGCAATCTACACAATTTGCGTATATTGACGTAGATAGTGATTACAATTTATACCAAGACCAAGCCTCCCTGTGGCTTTGTTGCATTGGGCAATGGGTTGGGTGCTTTATGGGTAGGCCAAAGAAAGTCAGCGGTGTGGGTAGACAGGTTGACCTTCCTTCGGTCGCGACAAGGCGCATGATTTCTTGACTTGTGATCCATTTTTTCAACTGTATTCAGGTGATGATGATGCGGTGCGCGCTTTCCTTGAGGAACCCGAGATTATCCGGCCATTATTTGATGAGCAAAGCTTTGAGTTCACGCTGAAGGAGGTCAACGAAGGGGACCCTGCTCCCATTCAGATGGGCACGCTCAGAAGGGCTGGATAGGCCGGCCTACCCGCGCTGTACGCACCGAATGCTTCGTATCGGCGAGGCGCCTAACCAGTCTTTTCTGGTCTTCTGAACCCTCCCTGCTTGGCATACAAGGAGACAGACAAGCTTTGATGGCGGTTTCAGCCATCGCTGTCGCTGTTACTGAATTAGACTGCCGCGGCGCCGCCCGGCCCTCGTGGGAATTACAGCGGGCTCGGCTGTCTCCGCCGCCGGTGCCATGAGTCATCCACACGGGACCACCCCCTCCGTCGAGCCCTTGGCTTCTTCCTCTTATCCCACGGGCAGCTGGCGGCGACAGGGGGGGGCGGCGGCGGCGGAGGGGGGGTCTCCTCACCGGTGCGACTGATACAGAGATGATGGGACTCGCCGTCGCCGTCGCCGTCGCCGACGGGCATCCGAGGAGATGCTCCGCCGACGAATTGCCGCCCCCCCATTTTGTTATTTACGGATGGCGAAGGCCGCTGCCTTTCCACGTCAAGGCGTCCTTTTGTCCTCGAGGAGTCTCCCCCCGCGGTTTCTTCTGCAGAAAAGGACGATGCCCGTAATTTCCCCGAGGCCCCCCCTGTTCCCTCTCTCTCTCTCTCTCTCTCTCTCTCTCTCTCTGCAATTCCCGCCGGGGTGATGGGCGACTCCGTGGCTGCTGCTCCCGAAACGTCGCCTACGGGGAGGAGGCGGCTCGTGGAGCTGCTGGAGGAGCGGCAGGAGCCGTTTCTGCTGGCCGTCTACCTCCTCGAGAACGGCTGCCGCGCGGAGAGAATCCCACCCTCCGATCCCGCCGCCATGTCTTGGACGGCGAGTGCATGCAGGAGGTTGCATAGGATGGCCGGCCACGGCCTCCGTAAGCGGAAGAAGGAAGGCCCCGCGTCGCTGGTGGCTGCATTCCTCCACTGGAGGTGTCCTCCTCCCAAGGGCTGCAGTCGGAGCAGGCGGGGAGAGCTCGGCAGCACCCTCGAGTCCGGCACGTCTCCATGCTCCGCCGGGAACATGAGAGTAAGCTCTTCTTCCTCCCGCGAGAACGTCTGTTGAACCGGGCGGGTTACTGATTCTAGGATGGATGAGGCAGGGAGACGGTGCAGAGGGACGCCATGAGCGGGAGTTCTCGGACAAGGCCAAGCAGCTGAGTCCGGTGTCGGTGCTGGAGCTGCACTCCGACGAGGGCCGCCCCACCCGCAGCCGAAGTAAGCTCACCTATCCATCCGTCCGAGGAGAGAGCATCCGGTTTTGACTCCAGCGAGTGTTCATCGCGTTCATTGCCCATGATAACAGTGAGAGCAGGAGAGGAAGATCGATCGGCCTCGTGCTTCCGTCTCCCGGCGGAGACCGGAGGGCTCCATGCTTCCGAGTGCATGAAAATCAGGAGAGTCAATCGGTGTCTGCACGGGATTCTCAACTCGCCGGCGTCAGGGTTGACGATACACACGCAGGTTTCCTCCAGTCGGAGAACGACTGCAAAGGAAGCCGCGGCGGCAGGTCGTCCGGTAGCACCGGACGGCTGGGAATCCGACGAGTATGGCCGCCGCCATCTTGAGCTTACAGAGATCGGAGCCGAGATAGGGGATGCCATCTTCGACGATCTCGCGGAGGACTTCGCGGAGCTGCTGTGGGCGCAGTGATACCTTCCTCTGTCTGAACGCAAGGCCGCCTGTAATACTTGCCTCTTCTTTTCCTCTTTCTGGGTGTAAAGATACATCTCGGTTTTTTAGGGCGTCGAGGGGGACACACAGACATTCCCTTCCCTTATTATATTCAAGCCTTCTTCCTCGCCGTCGCATGCGTCGGGATTAATGGTCGTAACTGCGGAACCAGGAAGACGAGAGCCGTCGCCTTGATGGCCGTCGGAGGGAAGCACTGAAACGTTCGAGTTTCTGTCAGGTCCAGCTATCATCCTCTCCATGTGAACAATTACTGCGACCAGACGTCTGTCATCGCTCAGATTTCATTCACGCCATTTTTAGGGTTGTCGACGAGCTCCTTGCAGGCACTGCGGAGCCCCCAGGTCGAGCTGGTACGTCTACTGCCGATCGAAAGACGGACACCCATGGATCTCAGAGCGAGCCTGCCGTGCGTTTGTTCTAGAGCGAGAGAGAGAGAGAGAGAGAGGGGGTGGGGGGTGGTAGTAAGAGGGAAAAAGTCCACGAGCTTCGGATGGATGGATATTTCTGCCGTCTCGAACCGAGATTGGCCATGTCCGGTCCGTGATCGCCGTACGACTCGATGGGAGTTTGGGCCTGCGAAACGACGAGAGGGTTCGATCGGCGTTCCACCGGGGAGCAGGCGGACGGTCGAATGACGTCGATCCTCTCGCAAGCGTATGTAAAGGTGAATAGGATTCCTGTGCTACCGAGATCCATGCGATCCACCATTATCGTTACCTGCTGACGATGATTGCCGGACTATTTAGACGTCATCTCCTCACTTTCTCTGTTTGTCGGCCGGACTCTGCGAGCTGCAGGCCCTTGGCAAATCTGTCGACTGCATCACTGGGGGTGTCCTAACGAGCCAGCGAGCCAGCGAGCGTGAGAGAGAGAGAGAGAGAGAGAGAGATATTCTCTGAATATGGGAAATAACGATGGAAGACAAAAGGACAATCCTCAGGAGCAGGATCATCGGCTAGAAAAGTAGCCTCACGGATAGAACCCTCTCTCACGGTTTCCCTCCCCTCTCTTGGTGCCAACTCTTAGGCTCGATCAGATGGAAGATAATCCCTCTAGTTCTTGATCTTTGAAATAATCTAGCTTCTACCCGTTCACGGGGCACTAAATTTGGGTATACAACCCAAAGGATTCATAAAATAGGACTCCACACGCATTATAGTATACATAATTATAAAATTCGAACGTATGAGTAAAGTAAGCAAGAATTTTAGATGCTGGTAAGGGCATCAGGTGAAACAGGGTATTTCTATGAATAGCAATACCTAATTCTGTATTTCAACTTTGGCGTGAGGATTGAAACAGAAAAAATATGACCCACGAGTCGCTTTATGGTTAACGGGCAGGAGAGCCAGGACGGTCACAGATTGATAAGCATTAGCCCTATGAGTGATACGTAGAACAGGCTTTGGATGCATAGACGCAGGATTTGGGGAAAAGGGGCGGTGAAAGAGTGAGAGAGAGAGAGAGAGAGAGAGAGCGAGAG
Source organism: Spirodela polyrhiza (assembly GCA_024713555.1). Classification (NCBI taxonomy): domain Eukaryota; kingdom Viridiplantae; phylum Streptophyta; class Magnoliopsida; order Alismatales; family Araceae; genus Spirodela; species Spirodela polyrhiza. The sequence goes on from CM046532.1 coordinate 916,281, forward strand.
AGAGAGAGAGAGAGAGAGAGAGAGAGAGAGAGAGAGAGAGAGAGAGAGAGAGAGAGAGAGAGAGAGAGAGAGAGAGAGAGAGAGAGAGAGAGATGACAACCTTAATGATGTATTTGCTGAAACAGGGAATCTGCCTTGGGGATGTGTATTCCAGAGTGGTTCGAGCTACAAGTGACCAATAATTTCATAATGGATTAGTGGCCAAAGTTCAGACCCATGTAGTTTTCTCTGATATGGACCGAAGGAGAGATCTCAGGCAGCTCCACCATGCTTCCTTCCGCGATGTCGAGATTGCTCCTGCAAGAAAACCAAAGCATCTTTCGCCTCAGACCCCTCCTCCCGCCTCTCTTCTTCTGTTCGGCGCACGGCTTCCCTTCGTGGTGGGCGCTTCTGGTGCACTCCATATAGGCAGCGAGGAAGGGGTCGATCCCCCGACCGGACGTACGGGAAGGGTTGCTCTGAGAGCTCTGGAACGGGCAGGGGGGAAGCGGGATGTACATACGGTGCTCGGACGGCGTTCGCCTCTCTTTTCGGTATGGTGGGGGTGGGAGCTTGGAGTCTACCTTCCCAACTGCAGCTCTAGAGAGATCCTCAGCAGTAGGTTCGACCTTGGACCTCCCAGGCTCTCTCTCCCACGCGAATGGAACAACACCCGAAGTATGAAACCTGTGCTTACTCATCACTCCTCTCTCTCTCTCTCTCTCTCTCTCTCTCTCTCTCTCTCTCTCTCTCTCTCTCTCTCTCTCTCTACCTCTCTCTCCCTCTCCCTCTCTGGATGGGTAAGGATGTGGGTCAGGAGGGGCGTTTCAGAGGGCTAGGCTATCTTGCTTTTGTACATGGATGAAGAGTGAAACGTGTGATCATAACTTGGCTAAGTTCCTGATTTTCCATCCACTTGCCTCGATGATGAACAAGAAGTGAACAAGGAGCCAAAAAGGCTGACTACTGCGCAAACGAAGACCGCTCATGGAACATTAGTCGATGGTATACTGCGGGCCAATAAAAGTTAGCGGCAGAGTTTTGAATGTCATTTGGACTTTTGTAGAAGGAGCCGTATAAAACCCATGATCGGATAAGAAAGTCGTCAGCTTTCTACCTCAAGCAACGCGCAAGTCCTTGTGGAAGTCGGCGGCTCTCTACGGCGACTAGGAATCATTCAGATGCCTGAATAGGTGAACGACTTTGCGGAAATTGGGTAGAACCACAGAAGGAAGCTGAGGGAAGCGCGAATATGGCCCCAAGGAAAGAATGAGAAGCGTCGGTCTTCGTCGATGTGCTGGTCAAAAGCTTTAGTTTGACTAATCTGGTAGTTAGCAGACTACGTTTGATCATATTTGGCCTGGCTATTCGCTTCATTCAGATGCTCCCCTGCTCAAGCCCTAAGAAAGCGAAGCGGAAATGGCTGTTTAAGCTTCCTCATTAATTAATTAATTTGCTATAAGAGCTCGTTACTTATATAGTGATGTGCCTTGTAACGTCCTATTTATGCACTTATCATTTTATTGAGGCCCCTAACTTGGTGTTTTGTTAGTTCGGCTTCATTGCCCGATCAGATCCCGCTCCAGCAAGGATTAGCTCGTGTTGCCACGGCGATGCCCAAGAGAAGTACAAACGAAAATGGTTTACGAGTTTGTTGATTAAAATTAATTAATCTTTTGACCCCGAGGGCGAAATTATTCGGTTGTCAATCTTGACCTGAACATCATAATCAAGCCCTAAGAATTGATTATAGTTTACCCAAAACATGGGTAGGCATCTTCTCGCCATGGGCCCCGGATATCATCTCTCTCTCTCTCTCTCTCTCTCTCTCTCTCTCTCTTGTGAGGACCAGAGAGAGGAACCAGGCAAGTTAACGATAGTTCATACGGCACAGACCAACCCTACGCATTCAAGCTTAATGGCGGCTTTTGAGAAGCATCTTTCTTCTTCTTCCCGGGTGAAGCCAAGCATCCCCCCGGCTGCTTGACGGAGACTAATGCGTTCCTCCGTTTTGCACGGCATTCCAGCCGTTGGACTGCCGTAAAACAGGGCGAAACGACTAGTTTTGGAAGGGCATGCCCCTGTGATAGGCATAGACCGTTCCGTCATGGACTGCGGGGTCATTAGAAGTGGCCAAAGACTTGGCAGTCAACGGGAGACACATCCGAAAGCCTTCGTGGAAAGAGCCGCTCTTTCCACTTGCAGCCTTGTGGCACAGCCACTAGAAGTGATCAAACTTGACTTGTGTAGGCCTGACTGACGTAGACATTATTAATCCAGGTTTCGCTCCGATACGCTGAGAAATTAGCCTGATAGAGCAAGATAATAAAACCTTTCGACCACTATTTATTGAGCCATCTATTCTAATTATGTCGCATCACATAAGAGTAACAGACTCCTATAATGAACTGGGAGGCACCTCATTTCTAGGGTTCATGCGACGAATCTAACAGCTAAGTACGGTATGGAAATGAAAAATTTTATGTTCAGCTCCGAGCATGCTGCAAAAATGGACAACGAGACCCGGGGGGGAGCTCAACTCCCTCGCACTGGTGGTGACACGTGAACAAGAACGAGAGAAATGGAAATAGAGAGAGAGAGAGAGAGAGAGAGAGGAACACTTGGGCCCCTCTTCTACTTTCGCCATCCCTAGAGCAACAAAAAGATGGATGAGCTTAGAGATAGGAAATACCAAAGTCAACGTCAACGACCAGCCAAAATGGCCGGCGCCACAGCTTCAGGCGCGGCCAAGAAGTCGCCCGTGAGAACATGCAGAGAGAGAGAGAGAGTTGAAAACCTCCGAAAGAGCCTTACATAATAGCGGCAGCAAAGAAGGGAATGAAAAGAAGAAATTATTGCGATCGAGCGTTCCTTCCAGCTTGAATGGCGCGGTGGAGCGTGTCCCCGAACTCCCCGCGTCGCGCCGACCTGCATCGTCTTCAATCTGCTTCTTCTACAAAGTGGGGATGGAGGTAGAATTTACAAGGGTGGAGCCGAGGAGGTTGTCGCAGAGGCTTCCCGTGCTATCGTGGGTGACCCTGTTGGCGTCTGCCCTCGGGCTGCTGCCGGTGCTGCCGGAGAGGGACGCGAAGGCGGTGCTCTTCTGCAGGACGCCGGTCGGGGAGGACCCAACGCCGGGGCTGGTGTTGTCCCACGCCTCAGTCATCAGGTTCAGGGAGGAAGGCGACGGGTTTTTACTGTGGCCTCCGCAATTAGGGTTACTAGTCTTGTTCAGGACCTCTCCGAGAGGACCCCCCATGGAGGATTCCCACGAGATTGGTATCCAGCTAGCCTCCCGCTGGCCCACCCCCAGACCCATGTGAGTCGGATCAGCTTCTCTGGATATCTTGGAGGACAGAGCGGCGGCCCTTTCCCTCGCCGGAGAGGACGAGGATGACGAGAACTCCGAGGAAGCCATGGGGATGGAGATGGAGAGCTGGGTTCTATCAGACTGGATCTCCTCCACCTCCGGCCAGCTGATGACCGATCGGTTGGACTGGCCCTTGGGCCAGTCGTCGAAGAAATGCCGGAGCGGGTTCGGCTGCGGGGCAGCTCGCTCGTCCTCGAACGGATTCCTCTGCCGGGGAAGAGGAAAGAGGTTGCCGTCCTTGGGCTTCTGGTGAGCAGAGGCCGCCGTCGTCATCAGAAGGCTCTGCGATCTCCCAAGCTCGTCGCCATTCACATTCTCCTTGTTCATCGAAATCCTGTTGAGGATCGATCACCGACCCAGAAGAGACCGTTAACCGGAGGAAGCTGGCGCGCGAAGGAAGAGGCAGAGGGCGGGGTTCCCTACCTGGCGAAGGGCGACGCAGTGGTGGGATTGGGCTGCTGCAAGGACTTGATTTGCTGATGGGCGATGGAGAGGCTGTTGTTGGAGGACCCGCCGGTGGAGACAGAGCCCGTTGGGGAGATGATGGGCATCGCTTTGGCGGCGTGGCCGGAGTGGCCTTCCACAGGCTTTCTTGAACGGTGGCGGCCACGGTTCATATGCCGCTCGCAGTACTTCTGGTCGGCAACCGCATCCCTAGAGCACCGCCACTTCTTCCCGTCGGTCCGACGGCACCTCCCCGGCTCCGGATCCGCGTTGCCAGAGAAACCCAGGTGGAACGGGCTCCATCCCACTGCGACGAAACAGAGATAAGCGAGAGCGAGAGCGAGAGCGAGCGAGAGAGAGAAAGCTCCTCAACCACTGGGAGAAGGGACAAACCGTTCGCCACACATTTTTAAACGATAAATCGATTCATCGACGAAAAACCGCATGATCATTCAGAGGATGCGGATCAAAATAGGGACGTGAAGATCGGAATCTGGAACAATGCACCGGCTTGCATGTGGACTCCGACGCAACGGTAAAAGGAGTTGGAGAGGAGGATACAGTGAAAAATATAAGCCCTAAACAGTAGAAAACCACCGAGATAAGACGCGGCGATCGGAATGCAAGAAGCGAGGACCGTCTCCGATGCTCGGATTGAAGCCCTCGTTCATGCGCATCGACAACATCAGACATATTCGGAAAAAAAAAAAAGATTAAATAGGAGAGAAGCCCAGATTTTAAAACGGTGGATACCGATCGAAACCGATTCATGGAACTACTCCAAGACCGAAACTGATCGAAACCCCCCCAAAAAAAGGGATCGAGAGAGTGCATCAGCGGTAGAGCAGATAAAAGAGTCATTCAAGCGGTCGTTCTTCATTCTGCAGACTCGGTAGAGGACTTTACATTCGGTGGCTCGCAAGGATCCAGGTGAGTAGGAGGGGAACACCGACGAGCCGAGGCTTTTTCTGATGGCGACGAGGAGGCTGGAAGGCACCGGCACGTTCGCATCGATATACTTGTAGATCAGCGCTTGGTGCTCGAGCTCCATCCACTGCGATGGAGTGAAGGGCCCTCTCACCCCTGCAAAACACCATGAATGAGGGGCACCATTGGGAGGAGGAAGCTAGGTTGAAGAAACCTAGCCGAATCAAGAAGAAAATAACGATATGTATTCATGTCTTTACGGAGAGAGAGAGAGAGAGAGAGAGAGAGCAGGATGTAGAAATCGGGACACACAAGTTCGTCCTAATCTTGCTCAAATGGAATGAAAACTAAACCCGGATATGGACTGGTTGGATGCTCGCGACATAAGAATGTATAAAAAAACAAAAGAAAACGCGACTTTCCACTCGATATGACTCGAAGCAAAGAGCTACGCGTGCCTCGAAAAGACCCGTCTTCTTTGAACGAGGGAGATCGAGAGCGGAAGCACCAAGAAAAATCAGAAGAACGAAGCAGCGACGTCCGACGAACAGTTAGTGGAATCGAATCGACGGCACGAACATGGAAGCCTCGCCTGTCCAATCGAGTCTCCGCTTATGGAAGGAAGGAGATGAAGAAACTCTAGATCCGACGATGACCCATCAAGGTCGGCATGCAGCCGCCGTCTGCGTTTTCATTACCTGCATTCCTCGCGTAGGAAGATGTTGGCACCGAAAACGAGGACCCCGAAGGATGGTAGTAGGTCAGGCCGCCGTCGTTGCAGAGCATAAGAGAGTCCGGCTTCGGCGAGGAGAAGCTGAGCATTTGCTGCCCCTCTGGGAAGAGAGAGTGGGAGTTGGGGCTGATGAGGGAAGGGGGAGACTTGGTCGGCGCCATCATCGCTACTTCACTCCTAGGCGCCTTCAGGCGCATCCAGTCGTTCTCCTCAGACTCCCCGGGCCTTGCATGCTTGAGGAAGCCAGATCGGTAGAGCCCTTTCTGCCTGATGGAGTCGATATCCGAGGAGACCAGCGAGGACGAGAAGACACCACAGCTGCCCCCCACGCCAATCTCAGAAGATGAACTCACGAGCCCGTCTATCCCCATAACCGTACCGAAGTCCATCTTGTCCACAGGCAGAGCTCCACACACCAACCAGACCGGAGAAGCAGGAGGCGAGGTACTGCTGAGCTCATCAGCCGGGAAGGAAGGGAGAGCTCTGCGTGGAACCTCCGGAGGGCATTGCTAGGCAGGGGCGGAAAACACTGGTTCGGCCCTCCTCTCGGGCAGTGGCAGTGAATGGGGCGGTGTGAAATGGGTTATGGGGAGGAGTTTGGGAAGAAGAAAAAATGGAGATGACGGTGGCATCAACACTAATACTACTAATCTTGTGGATGCCAACAACAACCCTCTCTCTCTCTCTCTCTCTCTCTCTCTCTCTCTCTCTCTCTCTCTCTCTCTCTCTCTCTCTCTCTCTCTCTCTCTCTCTCTCTCTCTCTCTCTCTCTCTCTCTACCTCTCTCTCTCTAGCGGCCTCTGTCTGTAATGTGGGTAGTTGTTTGGAATTTATGGTGGGGAGTGACCTATGTAAGAATTCTGAGTTACTAAAGTGCCCTCCCCCGGCGGAGCGGCGGGAGAGATCTTCGGACACGCAGCTGGCTCGCCGGTGTACAGCCGGACAGCATCGAGCCGTCAAAATCTAATCATTGGTCCGCGTAACGGCGTCCGCCCCGTCGATGGCATCTCCGAGACGGCGGCGACGGCGGCCCCTACGCCGGCGAGTACGGCCCTTCACGAGAGGAACGACGCCTCCGCCGTGAATCTTGAATGCGGAGCGCGCGCGTCAAAAGCGTAGCGCCGCCGCGGGACGGCGGCGCCGCCCCCTATGGGGGCCGTAGCCCGCCACGGCGAGCAGATGGGGACGAGAGTGAAGGGGGGGAAGATGGGCCAAGGAGGGAGGGACTGGTCTGCATGGGGCGGTGGCGCCGCCGTTTGGCTCCCCGGAGGGTGGCGGAGGCGTGGTCCAGTGGGAAGAGGGGGGGGGGGCTTTGGGGGCGCATTATTGAATGGGCAAGTGGGCGCGCCAGCTCGCTCGCACGTGGCCTGCGAAGGCCACTTGCGGAGGGGAGATTTTAATGGTATTTTATTGGGCATTTGCCGATTCGGGGTGGGGAGGGCGCAATCGGAGTTAAATCGGGCGAGTCGGGTGGGCGCGCCCGGCCGGGTGGACCACGCCCTTTTGGTCTCCTTTCTGCGCACCGCGGTCAAACTAATGTAAAATAACCCGCGGGGCTATACCCTCTATTGCGCCGGAGGGGCCCCGTGGGGGCGATCCCCGACTCCTTTCCAAAAGGGTTTGGCCTACACGTACACGCTCTCCTCTCTCTCTCTCTCTCTCTCTCTCTCTCTCTCTCTAAAACACATCTTGACATCCTGCGAACCGTCATCCATCTTTCCTACTTTATTTCCAATGTATGCGTTCTGTCCCTCGCCTCGTGTCTTTTGACAACTCCGCTCTCTCTCTCTCTCTCTCTCTCTCTCTCTCTCTCTCTCTACACAATTGGCATGGGGTTCTGGTGCTATCTCTGCCGGGTCTAGCTCTCTATTATTAGCTTTCTTGCTAAAAGCTAGAAGGAGCCTTATTTTTATCATGCGCGGTGATAGGTTTCCTGAGATGGCTTCCCCAACAGGGGCACACGGGGCTGTGCGGGCCGCGGCGTGACGCGCCGGCGACGAGCCGCAAGCGCGAGAGGAGGCCCCCCGAGAGCTGACCGACCCGCTGGTCTCCCCAACCCCTTCGCGCCTCTTGAGATTTCCTGATGTTTGTCCTCTGCGAGACGAAAAGACACGCCTTGATACAACAACGGGGAGACTTCTCCTCCTCCCCGCCCTCCCCCACGTCGCTCTCGGATACTTCGAGAAGCACACCCTTCAAGTGATTACTCCATAGAGAGACGCTGATTATGGACCGCAGGGCGATGTATAACGAGGGGCGGTCGGAGAGAGAGATGCGGCTGTTAGGGTTGGATTCCGTAAAAATGAGAGAGAGAGAGAGAGAGAGAGAGAGAGAGGAGCATGATGAACTGTCAATGGAAAGATCGTGATGACGGGCTCTTCTGATGCAGATGCAGTAAACCATCCTGATCTATGCATTGGATACGATATTTTCATGGCTTCGGAAGCGTCATACGGCACAATGTTGACTGACGGGCAGAGAATATTATCATCGCCGCTATCTACGCTTGGTTCTTCATCCCCGATCCCCAGTCTGCAGGAGGCACTTGAGAGATTCCCCTCTTCGATTCACGAATACCTTTTCCGGTCTGAACTTTCCATGCAACGAGCTAACGGAGCTTATAATAACGACTCATCATCGCGACGAGACCCTTGACGCCGGTCTCCCACGCAACAGTTCCTCCGCGAGGGTCTCCGGATGTACAGTCGCCCACCGAATAAAGCTTCCCGGCTACAGTGGGAAAAAGTCAAGCCGATCAGAGCGCGAGAGCCTCCCTTTCTGAGGAGCCGATGGGAATAAAGGGCCGAAAGGAAAGGAAATCCTTCACGGACGGGAAGAAGAGGAGGGAAGAAAGAAAGGAAGGAACCTCCTCATCCCCTCCCAAGACCCACTCCGTCACCTCGGACGCAGACCAACCCAAACCCTATCACCCCCCCTAGCGACGTAAGCTCACTGCGGCGAGCTTGAGGGCCTCCGACGTTACCCTCAACCCGCTGCATGCAGCGCGCCCAAGGTCAGCCCCTCTGAGGGGCCTCCCCCCGCCCAACAGTCCGCCCGGATCGCCTCCCCAGATCGGCATGATTCCATATCATTGCCTTTGCGGCTCCTCCCGTGACCTCGCCGGCGACTGCAGACCCGCGCACGCGCCGTCGGAGCGAAGCCCCTCCGCGGGAGAGGGCGGCATCAGAGAGAGCTTCGCACTTTGCGGCGAAACCAGCCGCAGGGGCCATTCATGGCCCAACTAACCCTAAGACCAGATTAAAGCTTAAACAACGTGAAGATGGTGGAGAGAGGGAAGCCGGGCGGCCGGCGAGGAGGAGGATGGCGGGCGGAGGACAGCTCATCCACGGCGGTCCTCGGAATCTGGAGCCATTTAACGCCATCTGCGGCCGACACGGCCGTGTCGGATTTCGGGCAGCAGGGGAATTAGTAGCGGGAATGAGACATCTGTACGTAGCCGCCCCGGGGCGGGATAACGGAAGCGGTGTCGGGTCGAGGGGGACCCGTCAGCGGGGATCCGAACGGGCCGGGGAATCTGCGGAAATCCCCCGGACAGCGATGGTTCCGCGGATCGGACGGTCTGTCGGAGATTTCGATCGCTGGCGGGTTTCACGGACCGATCCCGCCCTCTCTCCTCCGCGGAGGATATGATGTTGACCTGTCAACGGTGGTGGGGCCCATGGCTCTTGCTTCCCCCGAAAAAATACTGTCCCGGAAATCCCAAACCGCTAGCTGTTTCCTCTGCACCGGAATCGAGGAATTTAATCGTGGGGCCCGCAGGGCTTGGCTTCCATCGACTTTTTAAAAAGACCAGCGTTTGTCGCTTCCCCATGACCGACATTACGGCGGGCCCCGCACCCGGCGGCCGGCGAGCCCAACCCACGGCGGTGCGCCACCAGAACGCCGCTGGGCCCCCCCCGGCGTGGTGGGCGGCCACCCCGGTTTGACGGCGAGGCCTCGCGTCCGGTAGAGGGCGGGGGTAGCTGTCGGAGGACCCGTCACATCGGAGGCGTATACTTGTGATCGGACGGATGGGGGAGCCGTGTAGTCACCTCTGTACTCTGGTTGAAGGAACGGGTGGGTACCTTATCATCGGGATCGAGCGTAGGGCACTGAAAGTCTACGTTGCATGCAGGGGGGGGGGCTTGGGTGCGGCTCACGTAATCGGTCTGAGCCCTCGGGTTGACTTTCTTAATGGTGTGACCCCTCCCGCCGCCGGTCAGGATCACCTCACAGTTTGGAGACGAGACCCGAACGCGCGGAGCCTCTGGGCAAAGCTCGTAACCTCCAGATCATTATCTCGCCCGTAGCCGAGACGCGTCTCTGGTCGGGAAAATGGAGGGTATTTCTGATTTATAATACCAGTTGGGGGTCCTGGCCAGCTGCCGGCGATGCAACCCGGGGAAGCCCCTCCGCCGGTATACGTCAAAGCTTCGCCGGTGGGTGGCCGGCAGCTCACGTGGCCGTCCTATCTAACGCCTTATAATACGTTGGGAAACCAGGGGACGGAGGGGGCAGTTGGGTTCCCCCTCTTTGAAGAAATGGTGGACGGGATCATTAGGGGTCACGTGCCGGAGGTGACGACATGATTACGAGTCTATTAACTCGCCGCCGGCGAGGGCCTTCCGCTGGCGTTGGAATTTCGAGGCTTGGGACGGGAGAAGAAGGGCGAGGCTTCGAAGACGAGGGTTTCGACAAGAGAGCTCCCTTGTCCGCGTGCCCCGTTGGGGGATGCGTCGCCAGGAAGACGGCGTCTTTAGACAAGAGATAGTCTCGTCTCGAGGAGAGGGGGGGGGGGGGGGGAGGGGGCGCTGCTCCAATGGGTCATCGTCCATCTCCCCCATATAGAGGCCCACTTAGGGAGGGGGACAAATTCCAAGGGTAAATATCATAGAGAGGAAGGACCACTCGCCTTCCAGGCCTAGCCCGTAGGCTTCTTGTTCCTCCCCCTCTCTTGGTCAAGGTCAGGCCTTGGCGTTCAACGAGGATTTAATTTCTGTTCCTCACATGTTGAGCCTGGGAGCATCTATGTGGGTCTCCGTGTGCCCTCTCGGACAACGAAGCTAGCTTCGTAATAAAGAAAGGGCTCTTCGGGGGGGGGGGGGATGACAGTGGCCGGTCCACTCGGGGATCTCCAAATCGCACCAAGAACGACGAGCAACTACTCGGCTTGGCGTTTTCCTTCTTCCTCTCCGGAGCCGAAGCCCTCCCCCCACCCTCCCCACCCTTGAGTTCCCAAGAGGGCACGTTGAGCCCCGCCCCTAGGGATTCCTCGTCCCTAGAGACCCTCCCCCTCCCTCTCCCCCATGCACATGTTTGTACTCCCGCCCCCTCCCCAGCTCCTTTGTTTAGTTTACTCTTCCCACCCCCGACCTTATCCATCGACTTAAGAAGACGGCGGTGTAGCTGAACAAAAACTATATTCTTCCCGCCCACATACGTTAAAACCTTGAGTAAGCTGAAGCCTCTGGACCGATATATGCATGCAGGAAGACGCCAACGGGTTCGTCCTGGGATGACACCGTCATCAACGTCAGGAGTGACAGCCGAGTGGGAGTCAGCTAGGCAGAGCCTTCTAAGAGAAGCCCGTCAAACGGGTAATGGCACCAAGGGTAGACCCAAAGAGAAGCCAGCCCCCCGGCTAGATCGAGGAGCCCCAGAAGGAGCAGCTTCTCTTCCAAATGGATTAAACTACGAATTCCAAGGAAGTGAGGCCACCGTGGAGATGCCTACTAGCCACGCTATGCAAGGCGTACCGGAGAAAACTGGCTGATCCTCAGGCGCGGATTCTATGAACTTAAACAAGTCATCCCACCACGCCGCCACCATCCCCTCTCTCCCATGCACGTGCATGGGGGCACGAGGTGGATCAGTTTAATCTCTGCTGACCGCCACACGAGCTGGAGAAAACCTTCAAGCCGGCAATGTGGGGGAATATTCCATGGGGACAGGGAGTTTGGGATTTCTAAGGTGGATCTAGGGCTTGGGGACGTCTAAGCGGGCGCCCAACGAGAAAATATGTACCTCTGAAGGCCTACACAGTTGATTAAATAACTCTATTTGGATTAGGTAAGATGATTAAATATGCACCAGGGCTTTAAGATCTGGTCTCGCCAAACCTACTCACTGCACCCGCTTCCTTTCATCCCCGCCAGAAACTTGGGAGAGTGCTGTTTGGAGAGGTTGGGTCAGCAAGAACCCTCCTCCGCCTGCCTGCTCTTCAAGAAACTCATACCCTATGAAGTTCTACGGCTGTTGAAAATATCATAAAATAACTAATTTTATTTTGAAATTTTCATCAAATCATTTTTTGTTCTAAATTTGTATTTAGTTCTTCGTGGGTTTTGTCATGTGAACTTTGGTAAAAGTTCGGTGAACTGCCTTTAATTCCGGTTCTGGAGGTCCCGCAAGCGTACAAAAGAATGTGCTTATGTATTGGTCTTACGCCAATGGGCCTGGTATTCCAATGGGTCTTCATTTATTGGTCGTACTTCCCATCCCCCGGCGCCCAGCTGGGATGGACATCATCACCCGTATCTAAACCTGTAGGTTTTTCACACCAGGGGAGGAGCTAAGTCCGCTCCCTCGGCACGACATCTTATATAGATTTCCTAAGATTTTTTTTTTTAAGGAGTTTATCATGTACGCCTTTTTTCTTGAGAACTCGGGGACCCAGTTTAGATGTTATAGCCCGACAGAGATTATATCTACAGATTACAAGTAAATTCGGTTTAGTTATATCTGTGTGCGTGCAGTCGCAGGGTTCCGTTAAACATATTTCGAATATAATAAAGCATATATTACTTGAATTACATATAATGCACCGTATTTATATTAAAAAATTGACAAGCAAAGTTGGAGTTACGACCAAAGTTCATTTTTTTGTTCCCTGGAGATGGATAACGAATAGATCGCCTTTAAATGGACTATAGGTTGCCGACCCTTCCGACCTTGTTGGGCATGACACGGGAGACAAATCTTTTCGACATTGACACGATGACAAATAACCTCTCTCTCTCTCTCTCTCTCTCTCTCTCTCTCTCTCTCTCTCTCTCTCTCTGCAGGCTAAGTCAAGGGCTTGTAGGTATGTCCCTTGTATGAATAGTACCCTGCCCTCTATTGCGTAGGCAAAAGCCTGTTTCGGCTCCTCAGCTAGTCAATTGCGGTCCGCAAGGATTAGGAACATCACTAAATTGAGCGAGGATAAGAATAGCAAAAGGTCTAAGTGATCTTATGGTTGACTATGGACAACCCGTGGACTAAGTGACTGTCAATTCTCCCAGCTATGGAGAGAGGGTGCATGGAAACCACGAATTAACTGGTGTTTGTGTCTGCGTACGACAATGCACGCTCTTGTAGAGTTTGACCTGGCAATCGCCGCTTGGATGGAGCTTTCATACACAGATGGGGCATTTTTTTTCTTCTGAGCTAAATATGTATTTTGGCTGGCGTCAAATAAATAGGATACTGTGAGCATTGTAGTCATTAATGGTGAGCTATGTTTGATTAAGTTGAGAGGGGCAGTTCCGGGGTGTGGAGTCTCAACAACCTTGGATTTAGAGTTTTTACGAGCTATTTGAGGCGCTGCGGAGTCCTTTTCTTGTTCTAACTGAGGGAAATTTTCGTTTTTTCTTCCTTCTTTGGGTCAGATGTCATCTCCTTCACAAGGTGCGAAGGGCCTAATTATCTGCTCTGGGCTGCAAGCCCTCCCCTGTTATGTTAGTGATTTAACCCCCCATTTTTCTATTTGTGACAACTTCGTGATTACTACGGGAAGTACAGCTAGGTGGTGAAAGCATAATACATGAAGGATAGGCTTAGTAGAAATCCTCAACGACTAGGTGTCTTCCACTGTCAATGTTTACTTTTTGTATAATAATGGAAGAAAAATGCTAGTAAATATAGAATTAACTAAGCTCAAATATAATCAAGTTGAATGTAAAATATCAAGTAGATTTTAGAACACATTATATGAATTCTTATTTAACTCGCATGTCACTCTTGAAAAATGTATATGCAATGATTTAAATTATACTAATATGAATCTCCGAAGTATGTAGCTTTGGCACAATTTAATTGACAGGGAAGTTCAGAAAAATCAGAAGGAAAAACATAAATTTTCTTGGAGTTATTCAAATTTATAAAGAAAGATGTGGGTCGATAATGGGCTGATTATATTAGGCCCAATAGCAGCTCATCACAAAGGGGTTAAGAGAAAAGGGAGAGAGGACAAAGGGCTAGACCCTAAGGAGACTAAGACACAGAAGGGCACAACAATGACAGTGGCGGTGACGGCGAGTTTTGCCTCTGGGTGACTGGTGGAGGTGAACAAGGCAAGGTGATGGCGATGGACAGATGTGATAAGAACATCTTATATGTGGATTTTGATCGTCAACCCAAAGGTGAATTGAGAGGCTTGAGTAACAACTCCAATATTTCCCAGCAATACCCCTTAGAGAGAACGAGAGGGAGATTATGGAAGAATAAAACAATAATAGAGAAAACACGTGAGAATACTATTTCAGAACTGTAGATGTTGGACGATAACCATTAGGTAAAAAGAGAGCACAAAAAAGGGGAGGATAATAGAGAGAGAAAAGAAGTGAGACAAAAGGAGAGGGAGGGTAGATGCTCTAATGCAGATCACTTTGAGGGGGCCTCTTACACCCTGCCAATGACTTAACTCTCGAAGTGCCTTCTATTGCTCCTCCTCTTCTCTTTGTAGTCTTCCTTGAAATCCAACATTCATTTTTGGTATTTGTGAGTCAACTTTTGCCTATGTGACCCTTTCTTTAATATTTGTGGGAGTGCCTTTGTGGTTGTTGATGTAAGATTGGAGAGGCATATGCCAACCATTATGTCCTCCTTTGATGAGGATGTGATGGGCAAACTAATAACCTATCAATACTCTCCCTAGAGAAAAACAACTTATCCTCAAAGGAAAAGTGGGAAATTGTCGTCAAAGGTGAGTGGTGACCTCATATGTGTTCTTCAATTTAGAAGGCCTTTATATTGGAAAAGGATTTCAACCTTATGATGGCTTTGATGACAGCCATCATATTTATTAATTTCACTATCTACGTGAGGTCATCATCTAGTGATAGTGGACGCATAATGTGAGTGGGTGGCAACTTGGTCACGTGGTTGAGCTAAGACATGTGGAAGATCAAGTGAATTCATGCTAAGTGAGGTAGGATAAGTTATTGATGCCCTTAGGCATAGGTTTTGATACTACAAATATATGAGAAAATATATAATTCATGATTGACATTATTCATAAGATTATGATTAATGACTCATAAGTTTTATACAAATTAATATATTATTTATCTTATGACATTATGATTAATCTTGAGGTTGAGTAAAATCATGAAAAAGTGAAGCACCACAAATATATAAATATTTATTCAGAAATAAATATTTAATATGTAAATGATAATTATATTTTTTAATTTATTTATTTATTATTATTTAACTATTTAAGTGTAGTTATTATTTATTAGTCATGACTTAACATTCAAATCTAAAGACAAAGACAATAGGAGATTATTTGTCTATGAGAAATGAATCCTTAATCCAAATTTCAAATCGAACATATCAAATAATAAAAAGACATTGAATTTGCAATGATCAAAGGTTATTGATGCATTTTCTAGAAAATAATAAGTATTCAAATTGACCTTCCGATTTTGTCTCTAGAGTAAATCGTGAAAATCTATTGAAAGACGATGCCATATAAGTAAAGAAAGCAAAAGAGATCAACAATAATAATTCTACTTTGATCAATAACAAAAAAATCTCTCTAACGATTAAGATTCATCATCATTAAACTTCAACTATGAGCATACTACATCATCTATCTTCATCAACGATTAGTGATCAAGATAAATCTTAAATACTTCGAGGAAGTTCTCTATCAAGCCCTAAAGTAATTAGGTGGTGAGTGGAGAGTGAGATTAGGGAAAAGTATGAGGTACTCTAAACCTTATTTGGCCCAGAAGAGAATGAATCTCTACGGAAGTCAAACCTAAGGTAATTATTGCTAATCCCATCAAAATTAATGTGTATTTCTGAGGAAAATAGTAGAATACCGATATGAAAGATACTCTAGAACAATAAGTAGTCAAGTGAAGGGTGAACTAATATAAAAAGCTCTTGTCTCATAGATCTCATCAGAAGAGAGAGAAAGTCATTTTGTGCGTAGATAATCATGCAAAGTTATATTAAGACGTGTGTTGACACATTTAACATTTGGGAAGAAAATCTAAGATTTCGAAAATACTAATTCACCCCTCCCCCTCTTAATATTTTGTTTAGCCTCTAGATCTTTCACAAGTCGATAGATAATAGTTCTCATGTGTTTCACAACTTCAAATAAGTCAAAGAGTTGGGCCCCAACTTTTAGTTTATCTTTCTCACCAAAGATTTCAAGTAATATGATTGTAGACAAAGGTAAACATGATTGTTAACTATGAACTCTATATCTTGATAATGGTGGTTAATGTATACTTTCATTTGGTGTGGAGAATGAGTGAGGTGTTCTTTGAGTTGATGGAGTGAGGCATCACTTTTTAAAGTAACTTGTTTACATTATTAGTCTCTATTATATTTACTTCATAGGCTATGATGTTTGGGGAGTCTACCACTAATCAAGAAGGGTATGATGTTTGTAGAGATGTGAAAGTTTTTATTGTACATTATTTTTTCTAGGGTGAGCCACCTATTTTATCATCAAGGATAAAGCATCACAAGTAAATTTCTTGGTCACAATTAATGACCTATGTCAAATCATTAGTCTGCAAGTGACAAATGTTTGTTCAGTGGAGGATAGAACCCTACAACTTGAAGACCTCATGTCAAAGGGTTTGATTATTGGTAATCAAATTCAAAATACCATGTAAGTAGATAATATTGTGGATGAAGATGTGAACAATATACTTAGATGTCAAATAATATTTCACCAGAGAGTAATAGCCATACTTATTGAGATGATCAAAAATCACTAAGATAATGTGAAATTCATTAGACTTCAAAAGTCTTTTCACAAAGTTCATAAAGATCTCCTTTAACATGCAATTTGAAATATAGATTGGGAGAGGTTGAAAGAGACTAAGAGGTTGAAAGAGACTAACTACTAGAGGGTCTCATTCGTATTACATTGATAATTGAGATAGGCTACCACATAGTTGTATTCTATTTTATTTACAAAATTGTGGGTTCTCAAGTATCTATCAATTGTAAAATCATAGAATTCATATAGTAATTTAATAATAATAGTGAAATTCTTTGTGAGTACCAACTAGTTGTGATGGAAGAAGTACTAGTTACACCATACCTAGGTCATTACTCTGAATGTGTTTGTATTTGAGGATGGTTAGTATTTCAGATTTTTTTTCATATTTATAAGTGATGATTGATATGTCCAACAAACTCAAATAATAAAAATTTCAATTGTTGCAAGTGACTATACTAAATTTATATGACAAAATATAAACAACTTTGTTATCAACTCTAACCTTACATCAAATTTCAAAATAAAAAGTAGTGATCTTAAAAAGTCATTTTTAATAGTTCAGTAAAATATGTCATTACTTTATATGTATTTGATGTTGTATTGATCAACAAAGATGATAAACTTGAATCTAAATAATTAGTGATTTCATTTGAGTGTCATAAAGATAATGACCATGTGTTCTCACTCATAGATAATCTTAAGCTGGTCTGAGGTTTATAGGTCTTGGTTAAAGTATGTGATAGATTTACGTTTTACATGAAGACCGCTACAATCCCTCTTTTTTATGCATCAACTTCCCATTTATAAGGAATAGAAAATTTAGGTAGAGTGAGTATCAAGGTGGTCATTAGGATATCTTTGATATGTCGGAATGTCTTGTCCACCTCAAAACCCTAGTTGAATGAGTCAATTTGCTAGGTGAACAATTGACAATCATACCATAATTCGTAATAAAGTAGCGGTAGTAACACATTAACCCTAGAAAATTGTAAAGGTGATGAAGTGTGATTGGTGGGGGGCATTGGATGATGTCTTGATGCCTTTTGCCAAAACCTAGTAACCCAAGTATGTGATGTGTGTCTAGCAAAATAAGTATTTCTTCAAATTAGCTACAACATTTGTTTGGAGTATGTTAAATATGAGGGTTATGTGTTCCTTATACATTTATCAGCTCACATTATAAATAAGGATGTTGTTGAAAAATAAAACAAACATGTGTAGAAATTTAGAAAAAATTTAGTTTATCAACACCTAAAAAGTTGGCTGCTTGTTGGAGAACCTAAAGGACATAAAGAGAAACTAAAATAGCCATTATGCATGTGAAAGGTTATATTGGGGATGTTTAAATTTGATAAGATAAATCATCACTTGACTTGACTATGTCAAATTTGTGTTTTTCATGATCATGATCAGGTATATAATTTTTTATCCCAATGATAATGTAGAAATGTATTCAGCTACAGATGATGTTACTATTTTCATTCTCTTTAGAGTTCATTCTACTACACCTAATCTTAAGTTGAAAATAAGTCTATCAATACTTGTACTATCATGTAAAGATACTATCAAATTAGTGGAAGTAAGAGCAATTAATTTAAAATAAGGTAATTATTTACATAAAATTTCATATTTATTTGTGCCACAAATATAACAAAGAATTATATTTTCCTCTCCAAAATGATGCATTGTAGACCAATACATCAACAAAAGAACCATACAAATTTAAAAACATTTTACATAACCTACTTATAATTAAATATATAAATTAAAAACTTATGTGGTACTCAATCATGGGATTTGATTACAAAATTTTATCACAAAAATAAATTATATGGATAAAATTAAAACACCATTGAGATTATTTAATGACACAAAGTCAACACTTACACATCAATAATAATGGAACTTGACAAGTCTAAACACTAAGTCATCAAGTTATAGCTGTTAATAAAATGTTCAAAGTGACAAGATGTCTATAGAGTATATGAAGATAAATGTTATGGTTGTAGATCCATTTATTAAGGGACTACTATCAAAAGTTTTTATGAGTACGGTAAGATTTTGAATTTGGTGCTCTAATAATTGTAGACATATTTTATGATTATTTTGTATAGGAATAAAATGTATATTTATTTTCTACTCTAAATTTATTTGGTTGATATCCACTTATGAAATAAAGTGAACTAGTTGAAAATGTGCATGTATAAATTATATTCATGTAATTTTTATACTACACATTTATACTTAATCAATGTCATTCATTGTATGCATGTATCATTGGGTTTTCTTATGCACAAATATTACAAAAGCTACTTTAGTGTTATATTAGTATAATGAAAGACAAGATTGTTGGAATTACTTTTAGTATTAATAGTAAACTTAATGAACTCATAATGTTATAGTATATTATTAAGAAATTATAATTTTTTTACCCAACAAAGAGATTAGTAGATTTAATCTATATGCAGTCAAACATATGTATATACATTGGATATTATGTGGTCATCATTAAGGTTAATTCTAATTAAAATGATTTACTGATGATTAAAATTTAAAATTAAGTGATCTCACTTAAGTATATACATAAACATAACATAATTGTGTAGAGACAAATATTTATTTTAATTTTATGATGGGCAAAACTAGAAAAGGAAATCACTTTTCATTTAGTTAAAAAGGTCATGGTTAGTGGGTCACACGTTATGAGGATTAATCTTGCAACATCCCATCTCTCATAGAAGAAGTCATGTGATACAAACTGACTCCCTTGCATTGATCTAAAAGGTCACACCACTTCGATCATAATGGACTCAAGTATGATTTTTTTTGGCTTTCATGTCATTATTCTCATTCTTCATGATTCAACATTAGATTCTTACTCTTCATCTGACCCACTGTCCTATGATTATTTGCATGAGAATAGAGAAGGTATTTGTCAACTATTTCTTATATTAAGATATTTGGCATCATTCTGTGTAAAGATGGCTCATTTTAAGATGAACATATAAATATGTTGAAAGACTCATGTGACAAGTAATTTGGGTCCATTTCTCCCATGGCCAAAACAAATGAAGATTATAACTTTTAAACATGCCAAAAAGTGCAAGCAGAAACCCGCAGGACCGCTAAGTGGCCCCCAAAGCTTGTGTGGACCACACAATCAACTTACTCATGTATCCCAAATTTACCTACAGAGTCGATGACCCTTTCTAAGAAGGAACTAGTACATTATTGAGTCATTAGTTAAGTTTGTGATAATATAAAGGGAAAACGCCCTGAAGCCTGTTGTCACAAAGCCTGGTTTGAAATCCATCGGTCAATCAGGGCCCAAACTTCTTTTGGCTTGTACTCAGGAACTACGTGACCTGCGCCCTGAAAAAAGGGAGAGCACATACAAAAGGACACACAATGTAAGCGGCAGAGGCTAATTGGGACTCGAGGCCTCCATCATAAACACATGACACTTGTACAAAGAGAAAGACAAAGACGGGACTTCTCACCTTAATCGTTGCAAATGTCAAGTTGTTTGCATAAGTACTTGTGTATCTAAAATGATTCAGATTAAAACACGGAATATTCAGCTCAGGGGAGTTCTTGTGATGAAGAAAAGCAAAGAAAAAAGTTAAGGTGCAAACCCAGCAACTTGTCCGTTTACCAACCAGCGCCGCCAGTGGTCGACGATGGAGAAATTGAGGGATCTTATCCATGCTTGCGTCCCGACAAAATTAACCACCAGATCATGGTCACCACTAGTTTGGAGAAGATGCAAGATTTTTTGTGATCAGCTTTTTTGCACCCAGTTCATTAAAGGTACTTGAAAACATACGAAGGTATGTGTCTCCATCTACTTGTTCCCACATCCATGTGTACCAGTATAGAAATGAGTCCACTTGGCAGTGGATGGTGTTCTCACCTGTACACGAGAGATCGAAAGCCTTTGCTAGTAACATTGAGATGATATGGAACTGAACTGGGAATATCGATCCTGTACCTATCCTTGATATTCTGTCGGCATCTAATCCATTCACCAGTCAATCCCTGTGGAGCAGCTTACGGCCATCAGTCTTGGATGTTCTTTTTGGCCACTCCCCACCCACAGTGAGACTCCATACCTTACGTACTCCAAGAGCCTCTCTCACTGCATCATTGTCCACCCAGGATTTGATCGCCAAGAATCTATATTCCTGTGGAAACGAATGCATCAGTAATAGAGTTGACAAGTACTTACGAAAGGGTGAGAGAGCCACACAGAGACGCAGACAGAGGAGAGTTACTCGGCATTCTTTAGTTGGGATCCGACGCGAATAGTGATGATTTATCTCTAGGTCAATCAAATATCTGTCCATTGCGGCAGACTGTTTAGGTTTTGAAGATTGCAAGTCACAGTAAAACCCCAGAATATATTGTATGGGAACTCCCACCCAGTTCTGCATATCAGAAAGTTTTTGCAGTGAGAGGAGATTAATAGAAGTTCATCGGAATCACTGTCAAATACCCCAATACCTTTTCTACCGTCTCGAGACACCTAATGCATTCACCATTGCGAGGAGAAACATAATCCCCGTTGCAGCTTTCCTTTGTCTCCTGTAAATTTAGCAAAAACACAAGAATAAAAAAAAAGGTTCTGCTCTTATGATGTTCAAGATTCTTTGAACTTTGGCTGTCAGTAGGAACTTTAAGAGATTCCAATATGATTTGAGGAAACAGAACACTGTCTACACGCTACAGTAGGGATCTGAATGTAATGGGCCGAACAAGCCCCGAGGCTAAAGGGCATTTCTGTCCGAGGGCCTCAAAGCTGAGTCTAAGAAATAAAAATGGGCCCAGCCAGCCTTCTTTCCATTTGCGTCATGGATTCTCGGAGGGGTCCCCCGAGGAGCGCGTTTGTCGGGGTCAGATATAAATTCATCTGAATCTGGGCTCAAATCGCCTGGATAATCGCCAAGCACGCGCCGGCCACTGACCCCGCTAACTATGTAAGCTCCTGACGTTTCTCTCAAATAAAGCTAATCGAAGAGAGAAACAGGATCAGACTGACCCACCTCGTACAGCTCGTCGGAGATGAGCCCCATCCCATGAGAAAATGCAACCTTCGTCCCCTCATCAAAACGTTTCACACTGGTCACTGGGTTTCCGACTAAATAGCCCTGTAAAGCTCGTACCACACAGGTCATGAGAAAAACATGCGAGTGTACGACCATGATAGCTGACTGTTTTGCATAACTTGGCTTCTCTCAATCTGCCCACCTTGAGATTGACGAGGGGCTTCGCTCCTGCCTCGTTTCCTGAAATATGGTTTGAGTTCAGTGACTTAAGAAAAGAAAATAAGGCAGGGAACTCTACGAGCGGAAAGTAGTGGCCAGAGGTGATGACGACCGAGGGACGTCTACTAGGCACCAAAAATAGGCCGGGCTTTCGACCAGCACCCAGATGTGCGTCAGATAAGAAGTTGGCCCACGTCGAGCCCTGGCCAGTTTCCTCTTTGAACATGATTTCGAGCCCCAAATCAAGAAAAAACTAAGTGGAAACATCGCTACCATTTATTACTTCCTGCACGACGACGGGCACCACCTTCCCACCGTAGGAATCGCCAACAACGTAGAAGGGATTCGAGATGAAATCGGGGTGAGCCACAAGCCACTACATCATCCGAACAGAGGCGGGTTAAAACATAGAAGGATGGAAATCGCCGTCTGGTGTGACTCCTTGAACATATGGCATCACCTTCCTAATGAATGTGCCAAGACGCCTTGATGTGTTGGTGTCCGACCATTCATTTTCCTCCGCGGCCTTGGAATACGAGAATCCAACGCCCACGGGGGAATCCACAAATATGATGCTGCTGATCTATCGGAAAAAAAATCACACCAAGAGGTCAGGATAGAGAGAGAGACAGACAGACAGACACAGACAGAGACAGACAGAGAAAGACAGATAAGAGCTGACTTGTACCTTTGTCCAGGACTCCTCTCGGTAGACCAAACTGGGCAACCTTCCGTCCTCGTAAGCTTCTATATCGAACGCAAAGGGGCCTGCACAGCGCCAAGTTCAGAAAAATCACTAATAATCTCTTGTGGTCTAATGCCGGAAGGTCGTCCAATGAAACGCGTTCGGTCGGCCAAGGGCCCCGAAATCAACCGACCATGCGGGGACTTAACAACAACGTGGCGTAATGTTTCGAGAAAGAATTCAAAAAACGATCTTGTTGAATGGACGACGAGAGGTGAACTGCAAAACCCAAAAATAATCAACCTAGATATAGTGAAGGCTCGACTCCCTTACCAAGATATAACCTTACCGATTTCATAGGCTAACCCGCTCAACCCCGTGCAGCCGGGTCCGCCGGTGACCCACAACAACAGGGGTTCCTTCGCTGGGCTCCTCTCCGACTTGACGAAGTAGTAGAACAGGTTCACCTCCTCCAACTCGTCCACCGCAATGTACCTGGCATTGCGGCAGATCTCTTTCTCCTCAAGATCCGCCGCGAAGGCGCCGGAAGAGGAAGGGGGCGGATGAGGAGGAGAAGGATGGCCTACCCTGTTTCCAGTTCGAAGGGGAGGCGACCATGAAATCCCGGCAAGTGAGTGACGACCGTCCTTCCGGATACCGTCTGAAGGCCTGAAAACCACGAGCACGCAAGCACCAATCCCAGCACACCTAGCACTGGCGCCATGGCCGCCTATTGAACAATCTTGGAGGGAAAGGACGCGAACCGAGCAACAAACAAAGACACAGGGGAGGGAGGGAGAAGGCCGAGACTCGGCTGGAAGTCGGTATGGATGTTGACAGAGGTGCAGATAGATTGATATATATATATATGTATATATAAATAAATAGAGAGAGAGGGAGAGAGAGAGAAAGTGGACCACCTCATCGATTACAGACTCGAGACAGAGCACCATAGTAGATCGGTGCTTCAACTGCCCCTTTTGGTCTCTCCGTATGTTTGAAATCGGATCAAATAGTGGTTGGCGGATCACCCAGAATTCAGCTCGAATTCTTACTATATTTCTGCCGATTCGAACGGTGGAAAGATTGCTCATTACCTATCACGTGCCTAGATTCGGTTAGGATCTAATAAGATTTAATTTATAAAGCATGTGCAATAAATTGGTTAGATAAGACAAAGGCCCAGCCAGACTAGACAGTTTCATTCTGCTTGACGAGGGTTTTCACGTAGTCTCACGTAAAAATGTAGATCATCAGTCCCGATGGTATGCTTCACAGGTAAAGATGACAGGAAAACTTTCACGCTCTTATATACAATATAGTTAGCTTAGCTAAGCACGGCCAGAATTTTGCACACATTCTATGAAGAAAAGAAGTTTGAGTACTTTAATTGTTGTAAGTTGAACTCTTGTAGGAGTTCGTAATACGTGAGAGCTCTCAAAGGGGTCTAGAACCCCCAACATAGAACAACGAAGCAGTATAAAAAAAATAACATGTCCACTAAAGTTCTGACTATACAAAAACATGATTTATTAGTGTTGGTTTTGACGAATGACCTACGAAGAGCAAAGACGGGGGGTGAATTTGTCCTTTTACGAACTCCTGTCTAAATTCATATTTCCTACAATTTATAGAGCCAAGATTTATTGTGATTTAACCAATCCAGCCTACTGTCCTTTATAAGGATTGCGTCCTCAACTTCGACTAATATGAGTTCGATATACTTAATTAAGACCAGCCCCGCTACGCTGGGTGTACCGTAGAAAACTGGCTGATCCCCAGGGGCGGATTCTATGAACTTGGTTGTCCTCCCCACCACGCCGCCACCAACCCCCCCTCTCCCATGCACGTGCATGGGGGGGCACGAGATGGGCCAGTTGAATCTTGGCTGACCGCCACACGAGCTGGGGATAACTTTCAAGCCGGCAATGCGGTGGAATATTCCCATGAGGACAGGGAGTTTGCGGTTTCTGAGGTGGATCTAGGGTTTAGGGAGATACAAGAGGGCGCCCAACGTGAAAATATTTACCTCTGAAGACCTATAGAAACTCTATTTAGGTTACGTGAGCTGATCAAATATGCGCCAGGGCTTTGAGATCTGGTCTCGCCAAGCCTGCTCGCTGCATCTGCGTCCTTTTCATCTCCGCTAGAAACTTGAGGCAGTGCTGTTTGGCGAGGTTGGGCCTTATTTTATTTTGAGATTTTCATCAAATCATTTTTTATAAATTTTTATTTATTTCTTCGTGGGTTTTTGTCATGTGAACTGCCTTTCTAATTCCGGGTCCGGAGATCCCGCAAGCGTACGCCAATGGGCCAGGTATTCATCAAAGTGGGCCTTAATTTATAGGGCCTACGTCGCCATGCCCGGTGCCCATTTGGGAAGGCCATCATAACCCGGATCATAGGAGGAGCTGACTCTACTCCCGTCAACAAGAGATTGGATAAAATAAATTTCATAAATGACATATTCTAATAATATTTTCATGTAGGCCTTTTATATATTATCGCTTTCCAGAGGTGATGTCGACAGATTACAAGTAAAATCGGTTTACTCATATATGTGTACGTCAAATGGCGGGGTTCCACTAAATGGATTTCGAAAAATAATAATAATTATCACCCACTCAGATTTTTTATAAAAAATTAGCGACCAATTTTTTTATTACGACAAAAGTAATTTTTTTTTTTTCTCTGGTGATCTAGGAAACTGGATGACGAATAGACCACACCTTTACTTGGACTATGGGGCCTAACAAGGCGGAGGGCCATCTTTTCTGAAGTAGCCACGTGGACGAATAGATATATATATATATATATCTGGCTAGGCCAAGTCAAGGAGTTGTAGGATGACCGTCTTATGAGTAGCACCTTGCCCTCTCATGAGGAGGGTCAGAGGCCCGTTTCGGCTCCTCATCTGGTCAACTGACGGCCCAGAAGGATTAGGAACATTAATAAATTAAGCGAGGATAAGAATAACTAAAGGTCAAATTATGGTTGACTGTGGACAATAGCAATCGTCTGTTCTGCCAGGGACAGAGGGATTGAGAGAAGGTGCGTGGAATCCACGAATTGACTGCTGTTTGGGTGCCTGTGCGACGATGGGCGCTCTTGTTGACTTTGACCAGTAGATCGCCACTTGACGGAGCATTATTTTTTGTGTGGGATGAGTACGTATTTTACTGTCATCGAGACGATAGGAGGCTGCGAGTCAGGATGGTAGTTAACGTTAATGACGAGTTTTATTTGGTGCGATAATCGCGTTAATGTGCCAAGGTCAACCCTCGTCAACGACTTTAAGCAATTTATATAGATTGCGAAGCCCTGGAAGGTGCTCATTCTTGCACTGGCGACGTCAGATGCTTGACGGAGGGAGTGGATTTCAGGCCGCGAATCGTAGAGCAGGTTGACTGGGTCGAGAGGGAGAGTCCCCCCCGGTTCTGGGGGAGCCTCAACGACCTCGGATTTAGGGTTTCTGCGAGGTATTTGAGGGGCTGCGGAGTCCTTTCCTCCGCTCTCACCGCGGGAAAGATTCTTTCTTGTTTCCTGCTCTGGGTCCGGGGTCCTCTCCTTCTCTCCCAGCGAAGAACCCGGTTATCTGCTCTGGGTCGTAAGCCCTCCCCATCTCTGTTCTGGCGCGGAATCCATCCCTCCCCCCCTTTTCTGTGCGTCCGAGTTTCTCCCACATCGAGTCTAGGGTTTGGCGAGTTATGGAGTCCGCTCCTTCTCCCTCCGCCGCATCTGCGGTGGCTGCGGCGACGGCCGCCGACCCCCCCTCCTCCGATGCGGTTAATGGTTGTAGTGGATTAGGCGACGGCGACGACGGTGCTTGCGAGCAAGGGAAGCTGTTCGTGGGCGGGATACCGTGGGACGCGACGGAGGAGGCTCTGCGGGATTACTTCGGCAAGTATGGCCAGGTGGTGGAAGTCATAATAATGAAGGACAGGGTTACTGGAAATCCCCGAGGATTTGGGTTCGTCTCCTTCGTCGATCCGTCATCCGCTGACATGGCCATCCAGGACACCTCCGTCAAGCATTCCATCCTCGGCAGGCTGGTGAGTTCTTCGCTCCGCCCGCCATCTCTGCGAGTTTGCCGCTGTAGGGCGTGCGGGTGTCCTCCGAAGGCGTTGCTCTTCTTCTTTCGTTGTTGTTGGGGGTTTGTGGATCTTATAGCGTCATATTATGAATAACCCTAATGCGCAGGGTCGCCGGAGGGCTGGGGAGGGAGGAGGGGCTTCAATTCTCTCCCCCTCCTCCTGTTGCTTAATTTGTCGCGTGAGAGGGTGAATCCATCCTGGCTCATTCGATAATTGGAAGAGCCTTTTACTTGTTTCAATCGCCCAATTACGAGGAAGAATTCCTTTTTTTTTTTATATCTGTTGATATGTTTTTCTCGATCACAGAAGAGTAAACTAGTTCTAGTCCGAGCATCGAGCATCGCTGTTCCCCCCTCTCTCTCTCTCTCTCTCTCTCTCTCTCTCTCTCTCTCTCTCTCTCTGTGTCGCGCGCTGTGCTAGGCCTGCACAGAGCAAGTAGTCACGCGTATCACAGATTTTCAGGCGGGTTTTTTTTTCTTGCGCTGTTCCTCACCACCGGAAAGTTGTAGGAACTCTCTGTAATTGCCTTGGAGATTGTGGAGCCGGTGAAATTCTGTGCACATTCTCTGGGTTTTTGCGCGTTGGTGGATGTGAAAACCCCACCCCATGTTGATGCTGACCATGTTCTCCTTGCTCCTCCTCTCGATTCATGGCCTTCCAGGTTGACGTGAAGAGGGCGAAGCCCAGAGGCAGCCAGCAGCAGAGCCGACAGCCCCAGTACGGGGACGACCTCCAGGCTGAGAACAGCGGCTCCAGCCACAGCAGCAGCAACGCCACCGACGGCGCCCAGTTCAGCACAAAGAAGATCTTCGTCGGCGGCCTATCAGCAAACCTCACGAAAGAAGACTTCAAGAGCTACTTTGAGAAATTCGGCACGATAACTGACGTGGTTGTGATGAACGACAACGTAACCCACCGCCCAAGAGGGTTCGGATTCGTCACCTTCGACTCAGAAGAATCTGTGGAGAACGCAGTGCAGCAGACCTTCCAGACGCTGGGCGGAAAGACCGTGGAGGTCAAGAGGGCGGTGCCCAAGGAGGGCGGCGCTGGCGGCAGCAGCAGGAACCACCCTAACAAGAACAGGAGCAATGGCGGTGGCTATGGGCCAATGGTCGGCAATGGGCGAGGCCCCTATTATCCTAACTACCCTGTGGGCATGTACCCTCCGGCCGGCCCTCGAATTGGGCTTTTTCCCGGCAACGGCGGCGCCCCGCCTCTTTACCCTCCCTACGGCTATGGCCCGGGAGCTTATGGCCCTGGATATTTCTACGGCGGATACGGGTTCAGCTATGGTCCACCTTATGCAGGTCCGAGGAGCCCCTGGGATGGCCCCGGGTTCATGGCCGAGAGGAGAAGTCCGGCACCACCACCTGGTCCCCCTGGTCATTATCCCTACCATCTCAACGGCGACGTGAGCCCTTTGTTCGACATGAGAACGGGCAGTGGCAGCTCGGTGTCGACGGCTGGCGGAGAACTGAACCAGAGTGACATAGATTCACAAGTGCAATATGTTTCGTCGCAACTGGGAGCTTCGACTTTGGATGATCGGCAGGCATCAGATTGTTGAGGTCCGTATCTCGACCAACTGCAATCCATTTGAATTGATCGTATTTCTGATTGAATCCCAGAGATTTTGTAGTGCTGCATTGGAATTTGGGTAGATGGGCGCTTTCAAGCGGCAGTTCGCTATCCTTCTGATGATATTTCTGCCTCATTTTCCTCGTGAATGATCTAGTGGATGCTTATCGGACAGAATTTCTGGCCTTGATGGGGTTCTTTTACTCTATTATCACTGCAATTCCCCGCCTTTTTCCGGCAGATTTTCCGAGCTCCCCTGCTCAGAGCGACTCTCTCTCTCTCACTCTCTCTCTCTCTCTCTGGTGCTCTTTCGTCGAAGTTTAGAACCATACCGTTCTGGGAAGTTGATCGATTCCTCCCCTGAATTGACTCCCATTTGGCCGCAGTAAACGAATCGAGGCTTTTCTATTTTGGGGCCGTTTATGATCTTCGTGATCTTTTGACCGCAATCAGTCTGTGAAGTTTGAGGGGAATCGGCCTGTTCTTTCTGAGCTCCAGTAAGTGGCGGCATGAGCTGCTGGCTTCCTCCTCTCCGCCGAACCAGAGAAGGAACTTGTCGGAAGAAAATCCTCTGCTCCTCCGCGTCCGGCGTCTGTCTAGTGATTGCTCGGTCGCCTGTCGTTGACTAACGAGGGGTCTCCTCTTGACGCAGAGCTTGCGTTGGATTGAACCGGACATGTGACTCCGAGCCCGGAGTTGAACTGCTTGACGCCGACCGACACGACGGGTCTGCCGCCAGCCCCACTGCTAACGCCGACGCCGGCTGCAACGGAGAGGTACTTCGCTCCTCTGCTCGCACTCCCTCTCCTTGCCATGCATGGTACCCCCCCTCTTCTTCTTCTTCTTCTTCTTCTTCTTCTTCTTCTTCTCGGTCTGTTGCTTTCAGAGTTTGGATGGCCAATCTTGCGCGCTATGGTCTCATCAATTGTTTAGAGGACACGGAATATAAATACGTATCACGTCCCGACTGACCAGCGTCAGTCGGGCTCACCTCTGGGCCACTGCGTGTGTTCATCCTGGTTCGTTGACTCTCTCTCTCTCTCTCTCTCTCTACATCGTGGTCCGTCTGAGTGACGTCAGTTGGACTGGCCTATCTGACCATTGTACGCTTTTGGGCCTGGGTTGCTGGCGGGAAGCTGGGTGGATTACTTGGGCCGGTCCCGGAATATCTGCCAGCAATATTCTTAGAGAAGTGATGGGCCGGTCAACGTCCGCCGCACGCGGTGTGGGTGCAACCCTCAGCTGGGAATCTTCACGAGGGTCCGCTGCCCAAAAGTCTTCGCTATCCATTTTTGGGGTGGTAGGGGGTGGGCCCCGGCCAGGCCACGGTTTTGTCTTCTTGCCGGGCAGAGGCTTTGTCTGGCCCTGGACAAGACTTGCACCGCCCGCATGTCCTTGATGGGCACCAAATGAGGCTCGCCGGCGATGTTTTCCCGGCGATCCCAGTCGGGTCAAATCACAGCGGAGCGGCGGAGCCTTTCCCTCCCCGAGCCCGTTGAGATTCTCGAAACTGTTCTTCCCCGTCCCCCGCCGATGCTCTGCCCATCTGTTTCCCAAATGGGTGACGCATCTCTGCGGGGTCGCCGCTGCCCATCAATCCCTGTTCCTCGTGAGGAGACGTCTGGTTATTTCTGTGAGATAGATATATACATAGAGAGAGAGAGAGAGAGAGATGGGTTTGGACTGGTTTTTCTCCTTCGTCCTTTTTGGAGCAAGGAGGGGGGTGGGCCAGCCGGGGTCATCTCGGCATTCAGCAAAAGAAGCCGGAGCTTATGGTTACAAAAACCGGCGAGCAGCGTTCGCTGTCTGCCGGCGGGTCTACAAGATAAGCTTGTGTAGGTGCGGAGGGAGGTGGGGAACTCAGTGGGTCCTCGGCACATGTTTAGAAACAGATCTCCAGCTATGTCTGCATGGGGGCGTAAGATCGCATCCGGTGACGTCAGTATATCCAGCGGCGCCGACAGCCGACCGCCGGCTGGGAAGTCCCCGGGTAGGGTTCTAAAGTCGCCGGTGGGTCTGGCACGGCCCCCACCAGGTCAAAAAGAGAACAACGGCGCTTCGGCGACAATGAGAGCCGGCCAGCTGCACATGAGAGGGCATTCGGCCGGTGGGGGGGAAAGGAAAGCTAAAGCGGAAAGCAAAATAAAATTTTTTTCAGCCTTGCAGGATGGGGAGGCCCCCCCCTAAAGACGCTTTCGCATTCAAGACTCTGCTGACCTGCGCTCCCCCTTTCATCGCCCGAGGAGGAGCTGTGAGACGCCGAGTGAGCAGAGGGGGAAGACCCATTTTCAACGCCCTGCATGAGGGGACTATACGTGTGGATGGATATATTTTGTAGCTTTCGTTGTAATACTAGCGTCTCTTTTTCTTTCTTGTTCAATCCCTTTCGCATTCATAAGCTCGCCATCAGAGGGGAGCCAGCGGCCGCAAGAACAATGGAGAACCGAGAGACGACGTGACGGGAGTTTCTCGGAGCTTCAAGACCAGGGGAGGAGGGAAGGGGTTAGGGGGGTTATTTCGATGGCGGTGCCGGACGATGGCGACGGGGAGGTGCGACACGTCGCCCTTTGGATGTGCATGTCTTTACTGAGACAGAAGAGGGATGGGGCGAATGGAGAGGGGAAGGGAGGGTCGGCATCAACTGCTGGAGAACCAGCCGGGCGAGGGGGGAGTCCTTTAATGCGGTGTAAAGGGGATGGCGGAGGAAAGTGGGGGCTTCCACAGGCTCTCTCATCTGTCACTGCTTGCTCTTATTCCCATTCCATCGGCCTCTCTTTTTGTTTTCCTTCGTCTTCGAAGGGGGGGGTGGAAGGGAGACACGCCCTCCGGAATATGCAGCGCAGACGTGAAAAGAGGGGATACGAGATCAGGCTCTAGGGGCCGTAGGAGCTCGACGCACAGTGAGTAATGGGGGAGGACTCGGGGGCAGCTCATTAATCCGCCGCACAAGCGTAAGTCGGGGCAGCATCGCCTCCGTGCTTCCGAGCTTCTTCTGATCACCTGTCGCCGTTGGATTTCCTCGCCCTGGCCCTTCTGCCCTTCTGTCGTCTGTCCCAGCTCCGCCCACACTCTGTCGACTGCACCCCGTCCACAAGCTCGCCATCTTTAAACTCTCTGCAACTCTTGTGTGGGATCTTTGCTTAGATTTTGCTAGGATTCTGGGAATTGCCACGTGAAGGACAAAAGCGCAGCATTAATGGGAGCATCGCAGAGCGGACTTCCTCATAAAAACCGGGCCCTCTTTCTCGGCTCCCCTTCGCCCAAATTACTCGCAGTAAATAGTCGTGGATGTGGTACGGCGTCTGTGCTCGGCAGTGCACTCCTGCCGAAGTTCTAGTCCCTCAGTTGCTTAAACGAAATCCTAATATAAACTGAGAACCCATTTCACCCGAGGAAGGAGAAGAATGTTGCCAAAATCGTGTCTAGTTCCGTGAACGGCATTAATATCGTCGCCCTCTCTCTCTCTCTCTCTCATGTGTTTGTTTGCAGACAGTTTGAGGAGACGTCTCGTCCTTTATTTAGCTTTTATCTTCTGGGACGGGCATTCATTTGCGAAGCAAATGTTATCATCTGCCGATCTCCACGACGTATGCATGAAGATGTTCATCGAGTTGTCAAATCAGCTGGTGCGGGATGGCCTCCTGCACAAATGGCCAAGACCACCTCGGTACAAAGATGCCACATCGTTTCCTGCATGTTACAGCCTTGTTTGGCCTTCTGGGAAGCTCTTCGAGTTCACTTCCGCTCTCTTGTCCTTGAATCCTTTCGCCAAGTCTAACAGCCGAATGAGCAGTCTAAGACCACGTACACCTCGTCAGAGAAGGAAGAGGCGATGACGGGTTCAGATTTATTTCCTCAGTCAACGATCCCCAATGGCTGACTTCCTCTAAGAAGTAGCTTTTAGTTTAGTCACGAAAGAACACCGCCTCCGCTGTTTGTTCCCCCGAAGAGACAGAACACCCGAGAAGGCCCGACCGACCATTCCAATCCGCCGGCTTTTCCTCATAATCTCTTCATTTTCCAGCTGTTTAAACGCTCCTGGTTGTCTTCCTAGCGTGGCTACCATGGACCACGAAATGATCACAGATTGAAAGAGCTGTCTGAACAAAATAGATGACATTCCTTGGTCCCAAATCTGTGAACGTGCGACCACTTGAAGCTCATGCCGGCACGGCATACGCATGGAGTTACGTACACACATAGTGGGGGGAGAGAGAGAGAGAGAGAGAGAGAGAGAGAGAGAGAGAGAGCATTGTGTGCATTGTCGCCCATTACCGATCTTTTATGGCTTGCTCAATGCATTCACACGCCCTTTCGTCGGGGGGATGTGGGTCGGGACCTGTCCTCGTCTGACATTCCATGGTGCCCTGGGAATGTATCTCTCCAGGGGCGTAGCCGGGGTTCAAGTTAGCCGCGCTGGGTCATCTCGTCCGGCTTCGTGGAGGCTTCCATCTGCCAAACCGGCCACTTGTCCGTTGCGTCATCATAAGGAATAATAAGGGCGCGGTGTAACTCGGGCGACAGCGTTCCGCAGTCTCTGTTAGCACCACCGAGTGTACTCGTCTCCTTTCTTGACGATGTTATGCACGGAATGAAGCTGAAAGCTCGCATTTAAACTCAAAAACGTGAAAATATGTGAGAGATCATCAGCCGGTGCCTGCGCCCCTGCCAGAATCTCTTTCCTGAACAACTCGCCGGCGATGTCGAGACCAAGGTCCTCGTCGCCGTCGACGAGAATGGGGGCATCACAGCTACATCTACGGTGGAGGAGGGGGCGCATGCGGAAGCCGATGAGAGCCGCTGACGCCGGTGTCTCTGCGACGCATGTGAAGAGGACACGGACGAGCTCGCTCTGCGCCGGCGCAGGCACTGCTTGGGAGCCCGCACGTCGCATCCCGCTGAAGAACTTTAACTATTAATTTAAAGCATTAAAAAACCATTTTACTGCTACACGATCTGAGAAAAGGATACCTCCCGCGATTCCGTCTACCTAATATTCACCGTCTTTGTTGTCTCTTCTCCTCAAATACGCCCGCTTTGGGAATGTCAATGCAAATTCCAACTTCCATCATAATCTGCCCGCTTACCCTCTCACATTACACTTGAATATTCAAATATTAATTAAGTACAATGGCAAAACGTGCCGAAAACCACGCTATTCTATGAATTCGCTTGTTTCTGATTAAAAAAATATCATTTATTCCATTGATTCAGGGGGTTGGACCATTACTATACCTCTCGCATTCCCTTGATTTCTAAGTTTTACTTAATGATCACCAGCTTACCAACACTTCATATCTTTACTTCTTCCTACCTTTTACTGCTAACTTGGATGATAAATTGCATAGTGCTTGATGCATATTTATGTGAAATTTTAATACGTTCCTGGTAGAATCTTTAATCCATTAAATGACGACGGGGACATCGTCTATAGATGCTTCGGAACGAAATTGATGGCTGCAATAAGGAACTCTCAATGCCATCATCTTGATTACTTACTGTTTCTGGATACTCGCCCTCCGTCTCAAGAAAACCCTGGTGCCTCTGACATCAAATAGAGGACACCAAATACACCAAATCTTCCTGTTTTAAATAACATTATCTCTCCCCCCTCTCTCTCTATCTCATCTTAAAGAGATTTTATTTTTCTACAGAAGAAACAAATGGGTACGCTCAGTTGAGTTGAATTTCCAAGGTTGGCCTCGCGTGATTTCTCTTAGAAATCATCTAAATCCAGGCAGGCCCTCGTCGTTTGATCGTTGACTAAAGGAGTCGGCGCTGCCACGTGGATCCCATGTCCCACCGCGAGAACTCTTCCCTCCGTTTGGTTCCTTCGTCGGCTTTTGAACCGTCGTGGATGCTCACGTGACGTAACATATTATAGTCATTGAAATCATGGAAGCTATGATAGAATTTCTTCGTAGAGGATTCCCTACAGAAACCCACCGTAGCCCAATCTATCTGATGGCGACCAACACTCGCATTGGTCATTTCGGCGAACAGGTTTTCAGGCAGGCCGTAGACCATCCCTCTCAGACTGGGAGGCGGCGGGGCTCCGTCCAGACTCAGACCCCAACCAATCGTTAACGATGCACCGGCAGCTCCCAGATGCTCGTTCCCGTCTCAAAGCCGTGTATCTCCTCTCAATAACTCCATACAGAGGACTCCGGATCCCACTTCGTAGCCGACGAGCCACGCGGCAGACCACTTAACTAGTGCTGCCCCTGAAGGAAGGGGAGTGTTGACTCGTGATATGCAGGTTGCAGGCGTCTTTACGCCCATCGTACACGATCGAAGTCCGTTTTACTGCGGGTGTTGATTAATCCCGACGCAATGGACGGGCAGGGAGAGAGAGGGAGAGAAAGAGAGAGAGGTGACATTACACCTCCT
Organism: Spirodela polyrhiza; assembly: GCA_024713555.1. Classification (NCBI taxonomy): domain Eukaryota; kingdom Viridiplantae; phylum Streptophyta; class Magnoliopsida; order Alismatales; family Araceae; genus Spirodela; species Spirodela polyrhiza. The sequence goes on from CM046532.1 coordinate 950,758, forward strand.
ACCCGAGAAAGGAAGGAGTGAAAGTGAAAGGGAGGAGAGGGAGCAGAATGCGGTGAATGGCATCTACTCCGCCGGTCAACAGTGCGAGGGGAGGGGTGAGGTATCGTTCTTTTGCCAAAGGTCTGCCGCAGAGAGGAGTTGGTGGATCCAGTCATCATGATAGTAATCGAAAGATACACGCCGAGGAGGTCCTACCAGTGCCCAATAGATCCCTTCATTCCGCTCGCTAATTTTTCTCCCAGAAGGGATCATCCCCTCCGCGAAAACCCAGCGTAAGTCAATTTGCACGCAAAAAGAGACCGAAGGGCTTCATCCGCACTCATCTTTCGCTAATGGCAGCCGAGTAGTCCATGAGCTGGAGCCTGCGTGAGCTTGGAAACCGAAGACGAGAGTCGCTTAGATGACCCCAACTAAATTTTCCCGGTTCCAACTTCGGCAGACAGGAGATGAACTCGTCTTGTTTTCGGGCTTTTCGCTCATCATTCCTGCTCGAGAGACCAGAGTCCAATCCTCTGTCCGCAGGCACGCTTAATCTTGAGGCATTTTTGAATGCCTTCGAGGAAATGCCCGTTGACCTACGGCATCAAATTAGGAAACGTAACGATGGATTACGTGGCACATTGGCCCATCATCTTTCCATCATCTTCGGTCAAACTTGCATAAGCCACCTCTCTCTCTCTCTAGGTTTTCAAACCGAAGGCCACAGAGGGAAGGGCACATAAGCTTTTTTTTTCTTTTTGTTTTGGCGAAGGGCGTGGTATTATAAGTCCCAAAATAAAAGTTTTAATTGGGTGCTGGGGTTGCAGTGCAGGCTACTTGTACAGAGCTAGTACTGTTGCTGTTGTGAATTGACTGGTTGGACAGTTGTCCTCCCTGTCAATCTATCTCATGGCGCCCATGAGACCGGCAAAAGAAAAGCAGCCTTGTTCCGTCTTGGAGAACCAGGCCCGCTAGATACTACTGGGTTCTCTGCTCTGAGGGGCGGGGGAGGAAGGAGGAGGAGAGGTGCAAGGTAATTAATTAGCTGGGTTTTGAATCGCTCTTCCTGGCCATGGCTTTATTAGGGTCCGAACCTCATACGGGAAAAAGCAGGAGGGGGGGAGAAGGAGAACAAAAGCTATAAATAAGGTCTATCTCAGAACACAGATCCCTATGGAATGAGGGAGGGGGTCGGAGCGTCCCTGCATTTGCTTGCTGCAACTCATTCGTTTTGCTCTGTTTAAAGGGGCCGGGGCCTAATTCTGGTCTCCTCCGCCTCTGTGTTCCATGTTCTTTCTCAGAGTTGGAATGCGGGTGGGTGGTAGGAGAGAAGGCTTGTGGAAGGAGTGAGTGGAGTCTGGTGCCCTCTCCATGAGAGCTCTCTGCTGTCCAATGATTGATATCCCTTGTTAGAAGGAATCTGCGGTAAGCGGCGAGGGAAGAGGAGAAAGGATGAAGTCGATCAACCATGGTGGCTGGCTGGGTTTCTCCCTCTCCCCCAACATAAGCATGGAGGTTGCGGCTGACCCGCATCATCACCCGAATCATCAGGGCCATCATCCTCAAGCTCAGTCCACTCCAGCTTCTGTTTCTCCTGCTGTGACCAGCAGTTTCTTCCTCTCCCCTCAGTCCGACATCTGCTACGGCGTCGAAGGGGGCAATGGGGCCTTCTGCTCGCAGCTCGCCGTCATGCCACTGAAATCCGACGGCTCGCTCTGCATCATGGAAGCTCTCAGCAGATCGCAGCAAGAAGGTTCCTCAATTCCTCCTGTTTGTTTCGTTTCTTCCGCCGAGTTTCTGCTCGCGGCTTCAAAACAAGTCTCCTTACGCTTCTGTTCTGACTTTTCTTCCACCCTTTTTCCAACCTCAATTTAATGAAGCAATGGTGCCATCTCCTTCCCCGAAACTGGAAGATTTCCTCGGCGGCGGCCCAAATATGGGGACCAATCAGTACGGGAGCAACGACAGTGAAGCCATGGCCCTAAGCCTCGACAGCTTGTACTATCACCAAAACCATGGATCTGGTGGCAATAGAAGCCACCCTCTGGACCTCCTCCATCAGCCCTTCCGGCAGCATATTCCGGTGGAACAGAGACAACAGGAGCACCCGCAGGCGTATTTCCAGCCCTTGCAGGAAGGTATGTGCTCTGCTCTTACAGGGCATGACTTCTACCAGGCCTCGCTGGAGGAGCCAATGGCCGGAGACGGGATTCCTTGCTTGAAGAACTGGGTTGCCAGGCACTACAGCGCGGCCGCCGATGGGCTGGCGAACGAGCCAGCGGTTGGGTCTGTTGGTGCAGTGGGCTACGGGGACTTGCAACCACTGAGCTTGTCCATGAGCCCAGGTTCTCAGTCCAGCTGCGTCACCGCTCCCCAGCAGATTTCTCCCGCCGGTGCAAACCAGTGCATGACTTTCGACACCATGAAGAAGAGGGCTAATGGCAGGGCCGGCCAGAAGCAGACCGTCCATCGCAAGTCCATCGACACATTTGGACAGAGGACATCGCAATACAGAGGCGTTACCAGGTCAATCTTCAAGCCCTAGCTCTCTCTCTCTCTCTCTCTCTCTCTCTCTCCAGTCGGCTCTGTTCGTGTTTCGAATGCTGATGCCTCAATTCCAGCACACCGCTCTTACTGCATGCACTCTGTTCGCTTTAACATTTCTTATTATATTTACTTGGTGTATATAAAATTTGTTCCTTCCCCCTATCCCCACCACCATCTTCTCATGAAGATCATGTGGACCATGCGTGAGTCGGGTGGGCTTCATCACCATCTCCGCCTCCTCTTTTCCTGCTTCTAAAGCCCCGAATTTTGTTCAGACATAGATGGACCGGTAGATACGAAGCTCACCTCTGGGACAACAGCTGCAAGAAGGAGGGGCAGACCAGGAAGGGCCGGCAAGGTTGGTACAGGGATACCTTCCAGACTCATCAATCTTCTCTTTCTCCTCCTCTTCCGCCGGCTGACCTCATTTCTTCTCTCTCTGCCATGTCTCCGGTGGGAATGGTCTCCCTGGTCTTCCTCAGTTTATCTGGGTGAGCAGCCTCTCCTCCTGCAACTTCATCGTCTTGATAGATTAATCCGTGCTCACCTCAGCGACCTGTTCTCTCTCTCTCTCTCTCTCTCAGGGGGTTACGACACGGAGGAGAAGGCTGCGAGGGCTTACGATCTAGCCGCGCTCAAGTACTGGGGGCCTTCGACCCACATCAACTTCCCGGTAATGGCCGTCTCCTCTCTCCCTCTCGCTCATGGCAGGTAGGGAACGATGGTTTGACGGTGGCCTGGCCGGGTTTTATGCAGATTGAAGGCTACCAGGGAGAGCTCGAAGACATGAAGAACATGAGCAGGCAGGAGTACGTCGCCCACCTCAGAAGGTGACCTGCGTCCCCGTCCCTCAATTATATGGCTCTTTCTCCCCCCGTTGCCGCTAATATCTCCTCTCCTCGACTCTGCCAGAAAGAGCAGCGGATTCTCCAGGGGCGCATCCATGTACCGAGGAGTCACGAGGTATTATCGTCTCCCGCCTGTCCAGAGGTGGTCATCGGCCGGGAAATCCCATCACTGTTCTAACTTTGATCGTCTTCCTCGGCCCTTCAGGCACCATCAGCACGGGAGGTGGCAGGCTCGGATCGGCAGGGTGGCGGGGAACAAGGATCTCTATCTCGGCACATTCAGTAAGTTCGAAGCGCTCTGGGGTTTCGTCTATAATTCTCGTCAACGATGCCGGCTACTGCTACGTCGAGTGGGTGGGGGGGTCTGTCTATTTAGCCCCCCCCCATTCTCGTTTTCAAACTGCTGCTGGGAGGGGAAACCAGTGAATGTTCTTTTAGTAAGGCTGAATCCACGAACGCTGCAAAAGGCGAAAGCGAGTAGAGAAGGCAATCATGCTTCTGCTGGCTTTCCTCTGCGCAGGCTTCTCTGATTCAAATCCATGGATATTCCTGTCGATCGAGCTTTCTCCGTGTTCTCAAGACTCGGGCTTTTTCCAGGCACGCAGGAGGAAGCGGCCGAGGCGTATGACATCGCCGCCATCAAGTTCCGCGGGGCCAACGCCGTCACCAACTTCGACATAAGCAGATACGACGTAGAGAGGATAACGGCCAGCAGCACCCTGCTCTCCGCCGATCTTGCCCGGAGGAAGACCGCCGCCGGAACCGGAAACAGCGCCGCACCTCCGGCGGAGAACAACATCACCAGGGCGGCGGAGCTGCCGGAGGAGCAGACCGGCAATCTGGTGTGGAAGACGGCCCATCACAACCAGAAGCCGGCGGCGTCTATACCACCGGTTTTCCATGGTCTGCTGGCGATGGACTCGGTGGAGGGGATCGAGGACTCCGCCGCCGCCCAGCTGAAGAACGCGGCCGCCTCGTCCTTCGTGACCACTCTGAACAGCAGCTCCAGGGAGGAGAGCCCCGACAGGGTGGGCGTCTCCATGGTCTTCCCCCGGACGGCCCCGCTCAACTCCTGGGTCCCGGCGGCGGCCCAGATCAGGCCTGCGATCCCAGTGGGTCAAATCCCGGTCTTCGCCGCCTGGTCCGAATCCATCTAGCGCGCTGTCTTTGAATTCCTTGTAACTTCAGCTTTCGGGGGGCCTATCCATGATAGTGTCACTCAATTCTCCTCAGTGATGATGTGATGATGGTTGACCTGGCCTTCCGACCGCCATCACTCTTCTGACATCATTCCCTCCCTCATCGGCTACCCCCCGCCGACCGATACTCCCCTCCCGCCGCCGCCCGACATTCCCACCTCGTTATACGACATAACTTCGCCGATCTCCGGCTGGCGGTGCCCACTCCATCGCCACGGTCTCGTCACCGGCTGGGATATGCCGATCTGCACACCATATCTGTCGTACGACCGAGAGAACAGCGAGTTCTGAACCCAGCCACCTCGTCGAGGGGCCCCAGCATGTCGGTACCCTCTCTCTCTCTCTCTCTCTCTCTACCCACCCACCCCCCCGGCGGGCTCAACAGGAGGGGGAGGGGGCCCTTCTGCGCTGCCTCTTCCCACGCGGCAGGGACGACTGGTGCGAACGTCTACTTCATTTAAAGCTCAGCTCCGGGGCACAACCCTTCTCTCTCTCTCTCTAGGTCTTGCGCAGCTTCCCCCTTGCTCCCCCCGCTTCCACGTGGAACCGGTCTCTCTCTCGCTCTCCCTAACAGAGGCCGGAGACAAGGTCAGCGATGGAAACCCTGCGGGCGTCCCCCACCCATGCGGAAGAAGAAGGCCGGCGGCGGATGGCTGGGACAGATTTCCTCGCCGGGCCGGGCTTTGAGGCCCGAACCCGCCCCGGCCCGGGACAGCCGGGTGGGGGAGGGCGGGTCCAGGAGTCACTGTGGAGATGGGTTAATGGGCTTTTTAAGTCGCCGGAGTAAATGCTCGTTGAACGGCATTAATGGGCCTATTAATGGGCCATCGGGACATTTACTTTCTCTTTCCTTTTTTTTTTTTTAACTCCCCAATTTCCTTTTCCTTTTTGCTTTTCTTTTCCGTAAAAGAAAAGACGGGATGGTACGGCCTGACACGTCACCCCCAGGATGCCCTCTGAGTCACCTCCCTCCCCCCTCCCCCCCCGGCTCTTACGTTGACCTAAAATGTTGACTTCGCGTTTGAGCTTGTCTATCCTTATTGGGCCCCTTTATTGGGGTCCGTACGTCGCCTGTTTGCAGTGAGTATGGCCCATAATCATTCGAGGGAAATTTTAACTGGGCCAGGCCCAAGTTGACGCGTGTCCGGTGACGAGGCCCAGAACGTTGGGTCGTAGAACATTTGATGCGTTTCTGCATTGGCCACATTTTAAGTATTGATCTCATTTTTTAATGGGCCCACCATAAACCTCTCTCTCTCTCTCTCTCCTCAACTATTCAACTATCCCTCCCATTTTCTGCGCAGGCACGCGCAGGATTGATTGAAGATAGTTTATGGCTGTACATTTTATCTGCCAAATGTAAAGTTTATGAGCAATACGAATGGCTGGCCCTAAGTCAGCGGGTTCGCGTTGACTTAACGAGGAACGGATACAACGGGGGCGAAGTCAACGTCTAAGATGGGAATGTGTGAGTCAGTCAGTGAGACCCAAGGTCTGGGTGGTCGTCGTCATTGACAGGCTCGGGAAGGGTATCGTGACCAACAGCGGAGCCTTCATCGCGGAGGAGACAGCCGGCGCTGACTTTGAGATCACGCCTTCGGCCGTCGCCCGCCTGGTCTGGGCCGCTCTTACTTTCTTCTCTCTCTTGCTCGGTCGACAGCGTGAGGCCGATTTCAAGGGCCGGTTGGTATCTGCGTCGGCCATGGAGGTGATGATTCTGGTTCTCCGCCGCCGCGTGCGCCGGTCGGCTCTTCAGCTCAGGAGGACCTCCCGACATCCATGATGAGCTGTTCTTCCTTTCTCGCGGCCTTCCACGGTTCCTGGGGGGCGTTGCCGGCGAAAGACGAGCCCTCGAGAGAGGACGCCGACTGCGGGGGGAGGAGATCGCCGGCACGGCGGAGCGGCGCAGAGGGGAGGGAAGGAGGCGTCCTCAGGGCAATGACGCGTGTCGAGCGTACTACTCTCTTCCTCATTATTTGATGCGTTAGCTGTTCAGGCCACAGGCGCTTAGGGGCTCGCCCTTGGGGGGATTAGCCTTTTAGGGTTTGCAGCACTGATTACTGTTGCCGCTTCAACGGGCTCGCGAAGCTCCTCGTGCCTCTCTCTCTCTCTCTCTCTCTCTTCATGGTGCATGGGTAGAGTCCCTCGAGAGCCTGGCCTAGGCGCCGGATTTTTCTTCGTCCCCACCTCCCCGGTTGAGTCTAGGCTCTGTAAAAGATGCCGAGACTGGGCAAGCTCTGAGGTAGCGTCACTGTGCGGTGGGGGTGGCATCCTTAAGGTACTCACAGTCACATACGAATAATAAAGTTGAGACTTTTTAAAACCAGATATGCTATTAATAAGCCTTGGTGCCCCGCGATCGTACATGCTCACTGGGAGCCTTCTTAGGGAAATAGCATGGTTTTTAACTAATCTTGGGCGGGTAGATCTGGTCCTTGGGCATTAAGTTAAAGTTGATTAATCTTCTTACTAAAAACGTTTAATTGAATTAAATTACTTTAAAAACAGTGGAAAAATGTTACAGCAGGCAGATCTTTCAGAGAAGCTGGGGTTCTTTGACTCAGGCGCTATGCCTGCTCCATGACTGTCGAGCTCGAATGCTCTGGCGGCACACGGCGTTGACATCCGTACCCAGCTCCCTCCCCGCCCCCCCCTCTGCGTTGAAATTTCTAGCCGGTCAAACGCGCCAGGATGTCCGCCGGGATCGACTTTAAAACGGCGGTCAATGGAGGTCTATTTTTTACTTTGAGCGATTAACCAAGTAAAAGCCTGAAAGTGTTTCCGAGGACGACGGGCAGCATCAAGGGGAGCGTCCTGTTTTTCAGTGGGACGAATGGCGACTGACTGCAGTCGATGGGCGGCGGAAAGGAAGGGAGGGGGGAGGGGGAGGAGGAAGATGCCCGGAATTTCGGGGCTTTTCCTGCAACGCGGCCGGCGCCGCCTCGGATTCTCTGGCCGCCGCTCGACAGACGGGAGACAGAGGGGACGGCCCGGTGAAGGATCCCTTTCGTCCTCCCCCGCAAGGCCCCCTCCCGCTGTGGCCTCCAGTTCATCGATCTCCGTCGTCAAATTTCGCGGCGGCGCCTGTAGATCGGAGAGAACAGAGCATCGTCCCTTCGAGGAACAGAGCCCCGGTGGGGCATTTCGACGGCGACCGGAGAAGCCGCCGACGGGTCGCCGGAATGAGGGCCGAACGAAACAGGACGACCCTCGATCGGCTCCGGCTGCCGCTGATCGACGGGAAGAATAGTTTGACCGCCGCGAATACGGGGGGCGGGGGAAAATGATGGCAGGCTCCCCACATGTCCGGGGAGTAAAATACAGAGAGAAGGATGGAAAGGGGCGGCCGGCTGGTTGGGGAGTGAAAGAAATGGGTGGCGGAGTGTCAGCAAAAGATCTCGAGCAAGCTTGGGCCCGAAGGGAGGAACCCGCCCTGCGCGCTCTGCAAAAGGGAAAGGGGAAATAGTAGAATAGCAGTAAAAGCGCATTAAATCGGACCATTTAATGTTTACAAGGAGACAGGACGAGGGGAAAGGAATTACTCCCGCATGATTACGTAAAACCCTGTTCATCTTCATTCTTATTTTACCCAGAGCAGCCTCTCTCTCTCTCTCTCTCTCTCTCTCTAGCCTGCGATCGCCCGGTCTTTGTAGGGCCACGGTGGGTAAGCGGCCTCTGGGCAGGAGAGACTTGCGCAGAGGGCCGTAGTGGGGTGTCCGATGGAACCTTTTAGCCCTGCGTCTGCTCCGATTTTTTAGGGTTTCAGGAAAGCTGACGAGCTGATGTCTCGTTTCGTCTGGACTTGCTTACCGCCTAAGAAATTTTCGAAGGCCTTCCCCCACGTCTCAAGGATCTCTCTCTCTCTCTACCTCGGGCAATTTCTCTCCTGATGGGTCCTTAATTTCACTCCGCATGCTCCACTCCCACCTCTCTGTCTCTGTCTCTCTCTCTCTATCCTACCAGTTTCCTGCCGCTCGGCATTTCTTCTTCTCCTCTCGAGCGCTTAGCGTAAAGCTTCCAAGTTCATCCTCCATCTGCGGATAATCTCCGCCGAAGAGACTGACGGGGCGGCCTGCCTGTATGGGCGTGGAGGACGAGCCCAGTGATCTCGGGTTTGATCACAGAGGCGGGGACTCGGTGAACCTCCGGGCATCGAGGAAGTCCACGCTTCCGCTCCCCGAGCTGGCCGAGGAATCCTCCCCGATCTCAATGGCTGCCGCAAGAGACGCTCATCTTCCTCCTCCTCCCGCCAACCTCGAGCAATTCTTCGTGAGCGACTGGAACCCGTTCATCTCTGCGTCTCAGAGCGGGGATTTCATCCGGTCGGCGGCGCCTTGTTACGGCGCTCTTGCGCGAGACGACGAGAGAATGGGGGGACTGATCGATCAAATCCCGGGGCAACTGCCCTTCGGCGGCGGCGAGAACATCTCCGAGGTCATGAATACCTTCTCTCTGCCCCCGGACTTCCCTTCCCTCTCTTCTCCCGGTCTCCCCTGCTCCGGCGAGAACGGCGTCGCAGGGCAGAAGCGGCGGGCACCTGGAGGATCAGAGCCTCCTGCTTCGTGGGTGGGTTCCTTATATCCTGGCTCTCTGTCATCTGATTCACCGTCGTCTGACAAATCTGAGCTTACCCATTGGCTGTCTCATTTGCAGACCTCAGAGGATGCGCAGAAGAGAGAGAAAAGCCTGAAGAAACCCAGAGGGGATGGGGAGGACGGAGCCAATTCTCATAAAGGGGATGATCCAACGAGGGAGGACTACATTCATGTCAGGGCCAAGCGAGGGCAGGCTACCAACAGCCACAGCCTCGCAGAGAGGGTGAGCCCTCCTCAGCCTGATCTTCTTCTCTCCCCCCTAGGGTTTTTCTTCTCTGAAACCCACCCACCCACCTTCTTAATCTCTCCGGCTTCTGATCCCCATGACATTAATTCAGCTGAGAAGAGAGAAGATCAGCGAACGAATGAGGTTCCTTCAGCACCTTGTTCCCGGATGCAGCAAGGTAGCCCAGCCCCGCCCTGCCCTGATTAGGGTTCATCCAATTCCCACTGAGCGCTCGTTTATTCCTCAAACGTAACCGTGATCCTGCGTCGATTCGATTGTCTGGTTATAGATAACTGGCAAGGCCGTGATGCTCGATGAGATCATCAACTACGTGCAGTCCCTGCAACGGCAAGTCGAGGTACCCCTCCGCCCGAGCAGTCACGATCCGGAAGAACTTGCAGACATAGCTTCTCTCTACTTCCTTCCCCGTTAATCGCCTTAATGCGATCTGATTCCGCAGTTCTTGTCGATGAAGCTCGCCGCCGTGAATCCAGAGCTGAACCTGGATATCCAGCGGATCCTTTCGCAAGATGTGAGATGATATGATTAAGCCACAGATCATGCATCCGTCCTCCCATGCTGCCAGTCCCCGCCATTGACGACGGATTTCCCTCTCCCCGCAGATCCTCCTGCTGCAAGCCGGAGCGTCGGGCACTCGCGGGTCCGACCCCCCCGGCGGCGCCGCGTCCTACCCCCAGTTCCATCTCCCGCTTCCGCACGGCGCGATCCTGCCGGAGATCGACGGCAACCCAGAAACCGCGGCGATGCTGAAACGCCCTCTCGCCTGGTTCTCCCCCGCAGCGCAGGTCGTCTTCGCCTCTTCTACCAGGAGGGGCCCCCGCGCTTCCCTAACCCTTCCCCTGGATCTCTGCACTCACGCCACTGCACCGCCCGCTCGCAGGTCCCGGATCTATGGGGCGACGCCGTGACGGGTGTCCTCCCCGGCAGCCGCCTCGGCACGGGCTCCGAGCTCCCAGGCGAGGCACAGGAGGGCTCACTTCTCCGTTGACTCCGAGCCCTATCTTCGCCGTTGACTCTCCCGGGCTTCTTGTCTCCGACGCAGGTTCCATGGACGTGGAGGGATGACTGCAGGCCGACGAGCTCCTCCTCCCGACCCGCCATGGCCGCCCCCGGGGGAGGTCCTCTGGTTTTGTGCACCCCGAGTTCGAGTTGCGGAGGAAGCGGGATGTACAGTTTTGCTGGTCCGACATCCATTCTTCGTCTTTTTGGAGGAGAAAACGCGCCCCCGCTTCCTCTCCCTGTACATGGTTTTTTATCAGCTAACCAGGCGGCTGATCGCGCCAGCGGTCGCTTGGGCCGTCTGTGGGTTTGAGCCGAGGATCTTCGAGAATTCAAGAGATGGCGCTCTCTCTCTCTCTCTCTCTCTCTCTCTCTCCACTGGATGTCGCAGAGCTGCAAGGGCGGCTCTTTCGATCAGCCGATATCGCAGGAACACACGGGCACTGCAGAAGTCAACGGGGCACTGCAGCCGCTGCTCTCTCAGTCTGCCTGCGCTGCGGTTCCTCCGGCGAACGCCGTCGCCGGGCGGGAGGCAGCAGGGAGCTCTAGTTCTTGAGAGCGAGCGGGAGAGAGAGAGAGAGAGAGAGAGAGAGAGAAAGAGGTGGTTATTGGGCGGCGTTAGAGACCCCGCATCAGACCGCCGTCGTCAGTGCCAATTGGCGACGTCGGGGAAGTAAATGCCCGAGTGGGCCGGCCGGCCGGCCGGACAGCGGCCGGAAGGGACTGAGACACGTCGATGACGTCACCACGGCGGCGGCGTAATCCAGAGAGCAGTGAGGTTATTACAACTGTCACCGCCCTCCCCTCCGAACTTTCTCGCGGACGCTGGGCGCTTATTACTGCTGTGGCACGGCGGGGTGACCCTACCGGGAGTGCTGGGATCCCAGTGATACGAGCCGGAACGGAAAACCTCTCTATCCAAGGCCAGTCCCGCCTCGACGGCAGTCCCTCCCCCCTGCGGCTGCGATCTTCTACCGGACTTCATGGCGGGGGCGGCGCCGCCGCCGCTGCGTATCCCTGCGCTTGGGGGGCTCTCTTTCGTGTTGCTTCTCCTGCTGCAGCTGCTGCTGCAGCAGAATCCCCGGGCGGCGGTGGCGGTGGCGGAGGCGGAGGACAGAGCGTGCCTCTCCAACCTGCATAAGTCCTTGAAGGATAGGAAGAACAGCCTGACGAACTGGACGGAGCGCAACTTCGCCTCCCCCTGCAACGGGTTCACCTCCTACCTCGAGGGGGCCACCTGCAACAACGGCCGCGTCTACAAGCTCTCGCTGCCCAATCTCTCCTTGAGCGGGGGGATCTCCCCTTTCCTGGGCAACTGCACCAACCTGCAGACGCTCGACCTGTCCTCCAACGAGCTCGAAGGGCCCATCCCGCCCGACCTGCAGTTCCTCGTCAACCTCGCCGTCCTCAACCTCTCCGGCAACCTCCTCTCCGGCAGCATTCCCCCGCAGCTCTCCCTGTGCGCCTACCTCAACGTCATCGACCTCCACGGGAACCTCCTCTCCGGCCAAATCCCTGAGCAGCTCGGCCTCCTCGTGCGCCTCTCCACCTTCGACGTTAGCCACAACCGGCTGGAAGGCTCCATCCCCGTCCTCCTCGCCAACGTCTCCGGCACGAGTCTCTCTCGCTTCAACGCCAGCTCCTTCGTCGGCAACCAGGGCCTGCACGGGTTCCCGCTGCCGCCGCCGCGAGGGCGGGGCCTGTCCGTGGTGGCCATCGTCGGAATCGGTCTCGGCAGCGGCCTCCTCAGCCTGCTGCTGAGCTTCACCGCCGTTTGCATCTGGCTGAGGGTCACGGAGGAGAAGGGGGTGATTTCCGGGGAGGAGGGCAAGATTTCCCAGCTCATGCCCGACTACTGAGCTCGTCTCTTCCCCCTCCGCCGCCGCCGATCTAATTCATCGCTGCTGGCGGATGGGTTCTCCTCTCCCGTCATCCCCTTTCTTCCCTTATTTTTTGGGTGGTGGGGGGTCCAATTATTAACAAGCTCGTCGGAAGATCACAAATCACAGCTTATTCTGTTCGAGTTCCTAATCGCATTCACCTTCCTAATCGCAGAAAAATCTGGGTTTGTCTGGTATTATCGAGGCCTAGGGATCGGCACTGTCGAGCTACTCCGTGTCTGGCAGGCGATGGGTACTGAGAGGGAGGGACGGAGAGCAGCGGGCGGCAAAAGAGGAGGGTCATGAGAACAGTGGACCATACGATCGCCGTGCGGGGAGATGGGAACGATGAAGAATCAGACAGCACCGATTAAAAAAAAAACAGGGGGACAACGGGAGGAGCGTGGCCGCTGCTGCCGCTGCTGCCGGCAAATCTCCGGCCAGGCATCCGGCGTTCATCGTCTCTGGGGGCCTGCCTCCTTCTGCAGGCGTCCCCCCCATCAGAAGAGCGACAGCCTTATTCATTATGGCGGCAGAGGAGGAACACAGAGCAGCGCAGGTGAAGAAGACAGCGCGTAACCGTATGCAGATTGGCCGCTCCAAGTTTGAGGGCCTCGTCCGCCGCCCCCCGGCCGGCGGCGGCGATGCGGAAGAGCTCCAATCTATCTAGGCCGTAGTCCCATCTCCATCCTCCAAAGTTACCACCCCCACAGAGTCGATAACCCTCCGGCGCTCCTGTTCTTCCCGGTAGGAGGTCGTCTTCTTCCCCGTGCCATGTACCTATCCACGCGCAAGGGCGTACAGGAAACAGTCGAAAGTTGCAGAGGAAGCCACGGGGGGTGGCGGATGGCACCCTGGGGAGGCGGGCCCGAACGGGGCATCTCGTCACGGGAGAGAGCAGCCGAAGTTGCAGGCTTCTCAGTCTTCGTGCTACAAGACCAGCGATCAGCTTGCTGAACTCGCCCTGCTCGCCACTGCCGTCATCGAACTAGCGGCCGCTGAACTCCGGCAGCCTCGGCTTCCCATGCTTCAGCATTTCTAAAGCTCGAGCTCCGAGAGTCTCAGCCACTGCCCACAGAACGGCTCCTGAAATGGTCGCCCTTCTTGGTGCCTGGTATTTTCTCGGACGTAGATGCTCGCTCTCTCTCTCTCTCTCTCTCCATTCCCCTCCCCATCCCCCCCCCAGCCGGGTTCTCTTCCACCTGAGACAGAACAGAGTTTCGCGTTTACGACCCTGAAACCATTCGAGGGCAGTTCCTCGGAAGATCATACAGTTCGACTGAAGAACTACTCGCTCCCTGTTGATTATGATAATCTCCATTCGTCGAGAACCATGCAGACGATTTAGCGGTGAGTTCATCCTCCCCCTGGGAATGGAATCCGACTCCTCCAGGATGACGACTCCACTGGAGCTCGCCCTGCTTAAAGTTTGGGATGGTGCGGAGTCCTCGCCAATACCCATTCTGAATCAACACTGTAAGTCATTAGATCGGATCGACACGAGCTTCTGTGCGTCGTGATTCTGGGTCTTTTACGGATGAAGATTGGCAACAGACGTGGGCGAACAGGAACCTGCTTCCGCTCGACGGTGGTGACGATGCAGAGCGCTGGTGGAGGACGGGAAGAGCAGGCACGAAAGAGAGGCGGCGCCGGCTCGTCCGATGGAACAGGAGATCAGAGAGGGAACCCATTTTCTTTCCCCATTTATTTCTTTTCCCGACCGGGATTGATGGAGGAATTCTGATTATACAAAAGAGTAACGATAGCCATATGAATGAAATTTCATCCACAAGAGAGCAACCGGAGATCTCACCGGCGGTATCCATCTCGTCTTCGTGCATGTCGCCGGCGTTGGACCCGCAAAATCTTCTTACAAAAGAATTTAAGAGTCCTGAAAGAATCAAGCATCTAATGGCGGAGGGGCGGGGGGAGGGGACTGAGAGCTTGGCTATCTACACCTCAAGCCTGGGGATCTTCACCGGGTTCGCCGCCCCCCATCAGCAGGGGAATAAGGATCGGCTTGGCCAGTTCGTCCGGTTCGTGTTCTATCCGTCTCATTCGATCTGCTCCCCGATCAGATCCAGGCCGACCAGCAAGAACGAGATTCCCTGAAAGAGGAGGAAGTAGAAGTGTATGCCCTGCGCAGAGAGCAGGCTCCGGGCGGCGGCGGTGAGGAGAAGAAAAGCCAGGGCGAGCTCTTTCCTGTAGATCTTGTTGTGTTTCTTGTGGTCCTTGGGTTGCAGAGAGCCGTCCTTGGCGGCGGCGTCCAGGTTGGGGACGGACAGATTGCGCTGCCTGAGGGGCTTCTCTTTCTCCACCAGGGACAGGAGGTCCCCCTCCGACGAGCGCCCGGACTTCTTCGTCACCACCCACTCGTAGGCGCTACCGAGCTGGAAGAGGCCCGAGATCATGGCGGTGAACTTGGTCACGGACATGGTGTTCTCGAAGAGGAGGTAGGGGACGATGAATGGGAAGGACTTGGGGGAGGGGAGAATGTTGAGGAAGGACATGGTCGCCGGGATGAGGCAGACCACCCACGACGGGAGCTCCGCCTCCGGCACGAACATGGTCATCGGGAGGATGATGCAGAACAGGGTGAAGGAGTAGAACGGCAGTATCAGCTTCCGGAGGAGGAAGAAGAGCAGGATCAGGTTGGACTTCTTCCAGAATCCGATCTGCGAGGAAAAGGAAGAGCACCGTCTCGTCAGCCAGAGTTGGAGATCCGCCATGGCGAATTCATCGAAGGTGGTACCAGACCTTGGCCCGGATGATCTCTGGAAAGCACAGGCGGAAGAGCTGCATCGGGCCCGAATGCCACCGGTGCTGCTGCTTGCGGTAAGCTTCGTAAGACTCCGGCAGCTCGCACTGGCACTGGAATGCGGCGACCCACAGAGGATTCAGATATCCCTCGAGATCGCGGCTGGGAAATGCGGCGAAGAAGGGGTCGGGGTGGGGGATCACAGACCTCGACGTCGTTGAGGAAGACGAACTTCCAGCCGTTGAGGTGCGCCCGGACGGCGATGTCCATGTCCTCCACCGTCGTCCGCTCCATCCAGCCGCCGGACTCCTCCAGAGCCCTGATCCTCCAGACGCCGGCCGTCCCGTTGAAGCCGAAGAAGTTGAGGAAGATGCCGTTGACCTGTTGCTCCACCTCGAAGTGGAAGCAGAGGTTGATGTTCTGCAGGCGGGTCAGCACATTCTCGTCCTTGTTGACGAAGGACCATCGCGCCTGCACCAGACCCAGCTCCTCGTTGTCCTGCAACCCACCACCATTCCTCCTCGCCGTCAGAACCCGGCCACTTCCCCCACCGGGAGGGGGAATGAGCTTCAGATAAGGCTGTCAATGGGGATCGGGAGCCGCCCCCACCTTGAAGTAGGGGACCGTCTTCTTCAGGAAGTCGGGGCCGGGCTGGAAATCGGCATCGAAGATGGCGACGAACTCGTAGTCCTTGACGTAGAGGCAGTTCATGGCGGACTTGAGGTTGCCGGCCTTGTACCCCTCCCGGATCTCCCGGTGGCGATACACGATGTTGGCGCCGTCGTTCTTCCACTTGGCGACCTCCTCCTCGATCAGGACCCGGGAGAGGGGATCGTCCGAGTCGTCGAGCACCTGGATCAGCATGTTCGTCCTCGGCCAGTCCAAATTGCAGACGGCGGCGATGGACTGCTGATAGACCTGTCGTTGCCATGGAGAGGGGATTCGTCAAATCGATCGAGAGTTGCAGAGGCGGAATTCTTCTCGGCCTACCTCCTTCTCATTGCACATGGGGATCTGGACGAGAACCATGGGGAAGAAGCCTTTGCCGGCGCCGGACTCGAGATCGCCCTCCTTCGCCCCGGCGGAGCCGTCGCCGTTCGGCACCGGCCTGATCCTTCTGAGCTTAATCCAGAAGCAGCCGAGGCAGAGGACGAGACGGTCGGCGCTCTGGATGAGGAAGAGGACGACGCAGGCGTTGGCGAGGAACTGGAGAGGGGGAGCGAGGTACTCCACTCTCACCATCACCCACCCGGAGTAGAACCAGTCGAAGATGCTCCGTACGCGGAGAGGCCCGTAGGCGAGGAGCCGCTGAAGTTCAGGGGCGGCGCCGCCCAGATGCCATCCCTTGAAATAGGCCGCCACCTCGAAGCCCAGCATGGCTAGAGACAGGAAGAGGAACAGCTTGATGCAGGAGTAGAACCGCGCCCGCAGTCCCCGGCTGGCCACCGGCACCATCTCCTCCTTCTCCTCCTGTTCCTCGTCGGCGGCGTCGGTCCTCCCCGAGGCGACTCGACGGCGGACGGCGGAGGCGACGCTGGAGGCGGCGGCGGCGAGGGAGGAGAGGCAACCGGCGGCTCTGTGGGCGCGGAGGAGGAGGACCCAGGTGAGTTGCTTGGCGTTCCTCCCGCGAGCTCCCTTGTGGCCGCTGGGAGAGGAGAGTGCGGCGAGGTCATCCTCCTCGGGGGACGACAGCTCCACCACGGAGTAGTTGGGGTTCGACATTTTGACGACCACCGGCGTCGCCCGCGGCTTCTCGTCGGACCACCACCACAGCGACGGCGCCATCGCCACCTCCCTTCCCTTATCCTCTTCCTTCCCCTCCCCGCCCTTCTTCTGCTTCTCAAGCCAAATCTCCAGGTCCCTCTTTCACATAATGCACAGACCAGCGAACCCCCACTGCACCTCCTCCTCCGTTCCTCTTCTTCTCCTCTTCTCCTACTTCATTTCAGCGGGCAGCCGCAAGCCGAGCCAGAGAGACCCACAGAGAGAGAGAGAGAGAGAGAGAGAGAGAGAGAGCGTCGGGAAAGGAGGAAGGGGGGAGAAGGAAGGAAGGAAGGACGGAAGGAAGGAAGGAGGGGAGGAGGAAGAGTCCAAAACTTGGTCCTCGTCAATTACAGCTTGCAAGCAGCTCTGCTTTCCGGAAAAAAGTAAGGGAGGGAGAGGGGAGGAGCTCCAATAAGGGACGGGGGATGCCCTTTCCTGCCTCCACAGCGGCAATTACCCCCCGGACCTTTATTACAGGCCGTGAGAGCTTCCCCCTCCGTTTCGACCCTAAGAGCGGCCGCCGACGGCGACCCAGAGGGCCGGCGACCCCTCCGAGATCCGGCCGTGCCTGCACGTGCGCGAGAGCTCAGGAAGACCGCTACGGTCAACCTCACGGAGCCGGCCGACGGCCCTCCGACGGGACGGACTATCTTACTCCCTGGCTGGTACCCGAGGAAGAGGAAGGTCGATCTGTTCTGGACGGCGGGCGCCGGATTAATCTCAGCGACAGGATCCTTCCTCTCTCCTCTTTCCTCTCTCCTCGCTCCTCCCTCCCGCTGGCCCACACTTTCACGTTACGCGGTGCCCCCCCCCCGCCTGCCCTCTGCGCTCTGTCTGTCCCCAGCTGCTGCGTCGAAACAGGCACAAGTCCTAGTCCGAGAGAGAGAGAGAGAGAGAGAGGGAGAGAGGAGGGGGGCCTGCATTTTTCTTTCGCTTTACCTGGCAATTTTTTTCCAGTCGGGTGAAACCTGGAAGTCTCGAGGGAGTGGCGTTATCCTGACATTTATTGCCCTCTGTTTTCTTACGTGGAATATATTTCAATGCCCATAATGGGGAAGAACTAGAGAGAGAAAGAGGGAGAGAGAGAGAGAGAGAGAATCCATGGCTAATGCTCTTCCAGCAACTTGGTCCGATTTTTAAGAGGGGGTCCACCCCACTTTCCCCCGCATCGATGCCCTCCTCCTCCGCCGTCAGTGTAATTGCTACACAGACAGGCCTACACGCCACGCTCGTGTGGCCTCGGTGCCCGCCGACGGCCGCTCGCCGGCGCACGGGACGGGGCTCCGCCGCCGACCGGCGCCAGCTGGGCTCTGCTCTCCTCTCCGTGAGGGGGGAGGGGCCATGCCCTCTTCGTGAGAGATCACTCGCCGCATTAACTGCCCCTGACTTTCGTATGATCGTATCCAAAATTTATTGTTCCGTAAGGTACCTTTCTTTATAAAACATAAAAATTCCAACTTTCATATCTCTCTCTCCCTCTCTCGCTCTCGCTCTGTGGGACTGATGCGGCGGCGGCGACGGTAGACGACATGTGGAGGGACAGGAAGGCGATAGGGACCGGCTCGTCGCTCGCCGGAGATAAGACACGGCGACCGTGGTAGGTCTCGTCCGCCGCCGTAACGATGCCGGCGAGGCTGCACGTGACGGCGGCGCCGGGGTAGTTTGAAATCCATGGAGAGGCGATTATATTTCTGGTCCGGAGACCTGATTACACACTGAAACTGTTCGCTTTTCGCCCGCTAGAGAGAGAGAGAGACACACGCACAGCGCCGGTGGGCTACCGCGGTAAAACCCTTTTCCTGTCCCCACCCTTCTCGTGGGCAACCGGCCCCTCTTCCCTCGCCGGCCGGCGCCATTAGAGCACCGTCGGTGCTGCGGCGATCGATCGATCGATCCCTCCCCGGCCTCCCCCTACAGCTCTGTTCAAGTCGGCGAAATGGCTGTGACGGAGGGCGTAAAAAAGAAAGAAGAAGGCGGCGACTCCGTGCTACAGGAGCCGCCGCGTGTTCGGCGAGGATGGGGCGGAAGCCCAGGGGGCTCCACCTGCCGACGGGCACTGGAGCTCCCCCGCCGGCGCCATGTGCGTATTAACGTGTGCTACCGCGCCGCGCTGTAAGATTCCGACCGACCGCCGGCACGTCGGCGAGAGGCCACGCCGACTTCAAGCTTCTAGCGACCGACAGCTGAGGCTGGCACGGCTGCGCGCTTGGGAGCCATGCACGTGCCGATGCGGAGGGTCCTGGTGCTGCCGCCTTACTCATGTGCTCGTTTCCCCCCAATAATTAGCCCAGGAAATGACGCAACTTGAGCTGGACGCTCGCCCTGTTCAGACCTCTCTCCCTTGATTGATCTCGTTCATGGGCTAATCTTCCAGAGACTGCGGCAGATCTCTCGACTGACACCAA
Source organism: Spirodela polyrhiza (assembly GCA_024713555.1). Taxonomy (NCBI): domain Eukaryota; kingdom Viridiplantae; phylum Streptophyta; class Magnoliopsida; order Alismatales; family Araceae; genus Spirodela; species Spirodela polyrhiza. Next base: position 969,979 of record CM046532.1, read on the forward strand.
GGGGATGAATAATTCGAGCGATCAGGCAGACAGATGGGTCATCGCTGCCGCCCTCTCGTCGGCGCCCCCCCTAGTCTTCAAGTCCGGTGGGGGGGAGAGAGAGAGAGAGAGAGAGAGAGACAGACAGAGACAGAGAGAGGGGTCGGTGAGACAATTTGTGATAAATCACGCGGGTCTTCGACATCGTGTTGAAGAATCGTAGGTAATAATCCTAAACAACGTAATTTTGCTTGTTCCTTGGGAGGCGAGATTTTTTTCAAGATTCGTCGTCTCCGACGGCCATGGCCGCCCACCGACCACGCTGCGGCAGCCCGGGGGTCAACCTGAGATGTGGAAAGTCGCCGGCCAGAGATCGTAAGAAGTACATAACTCGCCTCCACATGAAACGCCGCCGCCATTGCTAGATGCATTTTCTTATTCACCGACTGGTTCGTACGCAACTCTCTCTCTCTCTATCTCATGTGCTCTTTGAGGCCGATCTGGGCCATTCTCCGTCGAGCTAGGACCATTGATCGAGAAGTGCTCGATCTACTCGCAAAGTCTCCCCCGACAGTTGACTTGAGTTATTGTGAGGGGAGTGGCAGCGGCCGTATCTCAGCCCACCAGTGAGCTCCGGCAAGCGCCGCACTGGGGACCCACATGCCCCAGTGGGCCACATCCATCCATCTCCCCACCGACTGATGATGGGGATGGAGAGGCCCCTTTATCCGTGGCGCTTAAACGATCGCCCAGTTCATTAGATGCTGATAATGGGCACATGGATGCACTGCCATTGGGCTCTCTCGGCCGTCCATGGAGATCGACCGCCGGAGAAACAGCCCAAGACGACAGCTTTGTGCGAAAGAACGGGATGGGCACCACGGGCTGACTCGCAGGGTTAGGTTTTGGGCCTGGTAGTTGAAGCTTCGATCATGGGATTCTCTTCCGCTTTGCTCCTCCCCGGCGGGTCCCCCCTTTCGGGTTCTCTGATGCCGGAGACTGTGGCCCCCGCCGCGCCACAGAGGAGCTCCACAGGGCCCGTTCAACGTCCGAGGCGGTGAAGGAGCACCCGTCCCCGCAGAGTTCCTGTAGAGCAGAGTGGGGTCATCCGTGCGCAGGGAGGGCCTTGGCCCAGATCAAGCTCGGGGGAGCAGACATGGCGGGACCAGAGGAGGGGTGAAATGGCCGACCTCCGCTTTCTCCTGTAGCTTCCTGGCAAAGGCGAGATACTGCTTCAAGGTGTACTCCTTGTTCCCCAGCGCCGCCATCATCGCCTTCCAGTGGAGTCGAAAGAGGGAGGTTTCAGTCCTCAGACAGGGAGGCTCCCCTCCCTCTGTGCTGGTCTGGAAACCAGAGCGCTCGATCCCGGGAGGGTGGAGAGAGAGAGAGAGAGAGAGAGAGAGAGAGAGAGAGAGAGAGAGAGAGAGAGAGAGAGAGAGAGAGTCACCTCATCCGACATGAACGGGCCGAGATCGGGAGCATAGGCCGCGAGCACGGCGGAGGCCGTCGCCGGGCCGACGCCCTTCAGAGCCGTCAGCTCCGAGATGGCCTTGGAGAGATCGGGAAGAGCCCTGAAGCCCCTCCGGGAGGCGGATTCGACCTGCGTTTCCTCCAGCTTGGACACGAAATCCTGCAGCCGCGGCCTGAGAGACCCCGAACCCTAGTTCAGATTGTTGAAGGTGACCGGGGAAGAACCCTAATATTCGATGGGGGATGACTTGATCGGCGGTTACCTCCATTTCCCCCGGGAGAGTTTCCACTGCATGAGCTTGGACAGCTCCGGCTTGGTGATGTAGGGCTCGGGGTCCCTCTGCTTGAGGAGCAGAGGCAGCTGGTTCCGGTAGAAATCATCCAGAGGGAGGAGCTCTGGCTTCTGGAGCGACTCGAGGCTCGCCTGGTAGGAGGAGAGCGCTTCCCTCCAAGCTCCCACCTCGGTGCAACCCATCAAATCCATGCCGCCTACGAAAGCTCGAAGAAGGGAGGAAGAAGCCGCCGAGTCGCCGTGTTCGAACCAGTCGACCCTATAAATGTCCCCCGAGGGGGGGGGCGGGCTTTTGACCCGCCGGTGCCCCTGCCGAGTCAAACCCATATGTTTCTACCTTCAGCCTTGCAGCTCAAGCCAGCTGCAACCCGGCTGCTTCAGAGCTCCGCTCATCCTCATTTGCTTCCTCATGGCGGAAGCCTCTTCCCACTGCCCAGCGGCAGCATTGAGGTTGGATAGCAGCACGTAGATCGCCGGGTTCCCCGGCTCGTTCTTCAGCAGAGAATTAGCTGCAATCCTTCCCAGTCTCACATGTCCATGGGTGATGCAAGAACTGAGCAGTGCCCAGCAGAGACGGGAGCCCATTTCCTGCGGCAAGCTCTCGATCAGGGTCTCAGCCCCCTCCATGTGCCCTGCTCGAGCTAGCAGATCGATGACGCAGGAATAATGATCCACCCCGGGTTCTATCCCGTACTGGTCGACCATGGAAGACAAGACCCAGCGGGCCTCACCCACCAGGCCGGCATGGCTGCATCCGGAGAGGACATTGGTGAACGTGACGCTATCCGGGCTGACGCCCAGATCCTGCATCTCTCTGAAGCACGAGATGGCTCCTTCTCCATCTCCGTTCTGCGCATAAGCGGCCAGCATGGCATTCCAGGAGATTATATTCCTCTCGGGCATCCTGCAGAAAACCCTAGAAGACGAGTCCGGTTCCCCACATTTGGCGTACATGGTGATGAGCGCATTCGCCAGCGAGGTTTCGGACTCGGAGCAAGATCTGACGACGCGGGCGTGGACCTGCTTTCCGGGCCTAAGAGCCGATATGCTGGCACAAGCGCTGAGGACGATGCTGAGAGTGCAGTGATTCGGACAGAGCTCAGACGCCATGAGAGCAGAAAAAAGCTCCAGGCCCATCCATGGACGGCCGTTCGACAGGCACCCAGATAGCATCGAATTCCAAGAGATGAGGTTCCTCAAGAACGTGCCGCAGAATATCGCGTAGGCATTATGGACCTCGCCGTGCTTTCCATACGCGACGATCAGCGAGTTGCAGACGTGGGTGCTGCCGGCCAGTCCGTTCTTGTACACCAGAGCGAGAATGGCGCTGACATGATCCAGGACTCGAGAGCATACCAACAGGCTTCCGTAGGTGAACTCATCCGGGCGAAAACCAGCCATCTGCATCCCTCGGTAGACCTCGAAGCCCGATTCATGGCGACCCTGCTGACTGTAACCTGAAAGCATAGAATTCCAGGAGACCAGGTCCTTGCGCTTGATCGTGTCGAACGCCGAACGAGCATCAGTCAGATTCCCGCAGTTGGAGTACATCGTGACCGCGGCGTTGCCGATCAGCACAGAATCGTCGAGGCCTGTTCTTACGGCTAGCGCGTGGACTTGCCGTCCCATTTCCCCGGACGAGCATGCACTCAGAATGCTCACAAGAGTCAACTCAGTAGGCCTGAAACAGGCCTCCCCCAACATCTCCTTGAGGACCCAGGCCGCCTCCTCACCCCTTCCCCAGCTCGTGAGCCCTGCTATGACTGCGTTATACGTGATCTCATTACCTGCCACAGTTGCAGCTTCTGCAAAGAGATCGAGCGCCTCTGCGATCATCCCCACCTTGAAGTACATGGTCACGAGGGCGTTGACCACGGAGGCCCTGGCTATGTCAAACCCAGCCTTCACGGCCACCGGGTGGAGCTGCCTGCCGAGATCCGACGACTCCGGCGAGTCGCATAGGCTCAAAATACTGGCGACAGCGTACTGATCGTTCTCGACACCCGCCCGGCGCATCCTGTGGAACAGTCGGAGAGCCAACTCCCCGTGCCCGTTCTCTCCAAAACCGGTGATCAGTGCATTCCAGAGGGCCACTTCCCGCTGGGGCATTTGATCGAAAAGCTGCAGGGCACGATGGACCTCCCCGGACCTCGCAAAGGCCGAGAGGAGCGTGGTACGGGAGTAGACGTCGGGGGAGGAGATCTCGCCGAACAGTCGGTGGGCATTCTCTGGTTCGCCTGTGCTGGAGTAGACGGCGAGGAGTGAATTAGCGACATGGCGGAAGGACAGGAGCCCGGAGCGGACGGCGAAGGCATGGAGCTGCTGCGTTGCCGCTGCGTTGGCGCGGAGGTTGGCGCAGGCGGTGAAGGCGCCGACGAGGGAGTAGTGGTCCGGCGACAGGCGGTGGGAGGACTGAATCTGGGTGAAGATACGGAGGGCCTCCCAGCTCCTGCCGGAGCGGGCGAGGTTGGAGATGGCGGAGTTGAGGCTGACGAGGTGGGCGGTGGCGCCAATACTCATCAAACCTGGCGGATAAGCGCACCGCAGTTCTCTGTAACCCGGTCACCATCCTCGCCTCCTCGGAGGATCCCACTTCTATGTAAGCGGTTTATAGTGAATTGACTATAATGCCCTCGAGGTGGCTCCAAATCTACCACACCACCCACCGCCCTTCAATGGCCTAATCGAGCCCCCCCCGTCTCTCAGAGGGACGCGCGCGCAGGTTTTTTGTTCTCCGTCTCCTTCTTCGTCGGCTCTGTGATCCCGCATACCCTTCTCGAAGAACCATCCGCATCGTCTTTTAAGGCGCTGATCTCTCACCTGGCATCTGGAAGTTCATGCCTTGGGAACTTACTTCCGCGCGGAACCTTACGGGCGCTTTGGGTGGGGAGATATGGGGCGATGAGGTGCGGTTGCTCTTATCTTTTTCTCCCTGCATGCGTCCTCTCTCGACCCGGCATGTTACCTCCTTTGCGATGAACTTAATTTCTGATGCCAGAGTCCGGCCATCGGCACCAATGCCCGGGCGTCCAAAACCCTAGTTCTTATAAACTTTGATCGACCGTTGATCCCCGGTGATGCGACCTGGTAGGATGACCTCTCTGGTGGTCACCATGGCGATTGCTTTCTAGTTTTATAAACACGTCGCTCGCCAAGTTGTGAAAGTGAATCGGTTCACCGTCGAGCAATTTTGTGCTAAACGCTCTTGCAGAAATCGTCGTTAGAGTTCATATTTTCCGTCCGTCCATTTCTCGAGATGCTCGCCATTCCATTCATAAATTGTGTTTGTCCTCGTCAAAGGGGCACCCAGGTCTGTCTGTCTGTCGTGATTTCTTCCTTGTAGGTCACTGTTGACTTTCTTGGCAATCTTTCTCGATCTTGTCTCGGAGGTTTCTTCAGTGTTCAGCAATTTCTAGGGTACGGAACATATGGAAGCTTAAACTGTTCCTAGACTTCATAAGTTTGATCTTCCTTCTAACTAAGCCATGAGAGAAAATATACATAGTAGATTTTTTTAAAGAATTATCTCAATACATATTATGATAGTCCAGATTTCGGGTAATTTCTCATTATTTTTTTTATAGTGAATATAGCTTTATTATAGCTGCTCTGTTCTTTCTCTGTCTTTTCTTTCCATATCTCATTGAGAGCGCTGGCTGCAGATCATCAAGGCAAGAATTCCCAGGGCTTTGTCGCCGAGGCATAGAAATACTTGCACAAAAATGACAGAAAAAGGCTTTGGAAGTCAACACAGTGATTAATTCGACTTGGGTACTGTTTTTTATGAATTTCTTTCCATGGTCTGATTCAGAACGCTGCTGCATTTCATTTGATCAGAGCGGGAGCCCGGGGAAGCGGGGGGGAGGGGGGGGGACTGAATTCGATTGCCCTGATTGCAGTTCTCAGCTGAATCCGAATCCCCATTGAAGAGAATTCTGCACACCGGGGAGTCGCATCCTTCGATGGAGGGCGACCTCGTGCCGTCGATGGCGGTGGAGAAGTACAGTTTTGCCGTCGGGCAGGAATTCCCAGACGTGAAGGCGTTTCGGCGGATCATAAAGGAGGCCGCCATCGCGCAGCACTTCGAGCTGCGGATCGTCAAGAGCGATCTCATCCGCTACTTCGCCAAGTGTGCCAAGGAGGGCTGCCCCTGGCGCATCCGCGCCGTGAAGCTGCCCAATGTGCCGACTTTCAAAATAAGGAGCCTCGAGGGGACCCACACCTGCGGCAAGAACGCCCAGCTCGGGCACCACCAGGCGTCAGTTGACTGGATTGTGGCCATCATCGAGGAGAGGCTGCGGGACAATGTGAACTACAAGCCCAAGGATATCCTGGAAGACATCCAGAAGCAGTATGGGATAACGATACCCTACAAGCAGGCCTGGCGGGCCAAGGAACGGGGGCTCGCCTCCATATACGGGTCCTCTGAGGAGGGTTACTGCCTCCTCCCTTCCTACTGCGAGCAGATCAAGCGCAGCAATCCAGGGAGTGTCGCGCAGGTCTTCACCACTGGCCCAGACCGCCGATTCCATCGGGTTCTCGTCTCCTTCAACGCTTCGGTCCATGGCTTCCTCCATGGCTGCGCGCCGGTCCTCTGCCTCGGCGCCCTGGAGCTGAAGAGCAAGTACCTCGGCTCCCTGCTTTCTATCACATCGTTTGATGCGGATGGGGGTCTGTTTCCGGTCGCCTATGGTATCGTGGATGTGGAGACCGATGACGGCTGGGTGTGGTTCTTGTCGGAGTTCCAGAAGCTGCTGGCGAGGGGCGGAGGAGCCCCGCCTGAGCTCGCGATCCTTTCCGACGGGCGGAGAGGCGTCGACGAGGCCGTGGAGAGGAACTTCCCTGCGGCGAGCCATGGCGTGTGCCTGCGCTACCTGACCGAGAGCATCGGCAGGGAGTTCAAGAACTCCAGGTTAGTCCATCTTCTGTGGAGGGCGGGCTCTTCGATCACCACAGTGGCCTTCAGAGAGAGGATGGCGGAGATCGAGGAAGCGTCGGCCGATGCAGCGAGATGGATTCAGCAGGTTCCGGCCGCCCGGTGGGCGGTACCTTACCTTGAAGGCCCTCGGTATGGCCATCTTGCGTCTAATGCTGAAGAGTTCAGCCAGTGGATCGTCGAGGCCCGGGAGCTCCCCATAATCCAGGTCATGGATCGGATCCACAGCAAGCTGATGGCAGAGTTTAAGGAACGCAGTGAGAGGGCGGCGGCATGGGGATCGTCCGTACTCGTCCCGTCTGCGGAGAAGCGCCTGGCAGAGGCGGTCCAGCTTGCAGATGGCTACCGAGTGCTTCGCTCCGATGAGGTGGAATTCGAGGTCCTGTCGGCCGACCGGTCGAATATTGTGAACATCGGCACCCGTCGTTGCTCGTGCCGCGACTGGCAGCTGCATGGCGTTCCGTGCTCCCATGCCGCCGCCGCCATCCTCTCGTGCAGGAAGGACATTCACGAGTACGTGGCCGAATTTTTCAAGGTGGCCAAGTACCAGGAGGCGTATTCTCGGCCGATCCACCCCGTTCCCAACAAAACCGAATGGAGCAAGCTCGGCGAGGGCCTGCCCGACGGGGGCAGCGGAGCCGTGCGGCCGCCAACGTTCCGGCGCCCCCCGGGGCGACCGGAGAAGAAGCGTCTGTGCACCGAGGAGCTCCCGCGGGAGAAGCACATTGTGCACTGCAGCCGCTGCAATCAGACCGGGCACTACAAGAGAACATGCAAAGCCGAGCTCATCCAGAGCATTGAATTATAGATCTCCGCGCAGGCGTTGGGGTTTTTCGCGGGATAGGGTTCTAGAATTCTGGATAGAGCGAGCTTCTTGGTGGTGCATTAGATTGGTTTGCTGTATATGATCGATCACAGGGTAGTTTCCTCCAGCATCTGGACGGAAGTTGGTACAGCTGTGCCAGCGGCCATGACCCCCATGACTACACTGAATTACGACGGCTACGAAGGTCTAAAGGATCTCCCTTTCTTCGTCTTCTGTCGCCTCCACTCACCCCACATCTTTAGGAAGTTTGGTTGATGGGAGTAAGAATCGATCGAGCCCGCCTGTAGAAAGATCAGCGGGGAAGCACGAGCTTGTTTTCTTGATGGTGTTCGTATCTATGGACCAGAGCTTCATCGAGAAGTAGCAGCGATTGAGGAGGATAGCCGATCCAGGAGAGATTCGGCTGTCTTCTCCAATGGCTTTGCGCCGATAATCTCTCCCCACGGAGAGAGGTTTTCTTCACTGAGGCTTCAGCCCGGAGACGCAAGCTCTGCCACTCATCAGAGTATGAGGGCCGCGGGTCGCCGGTTCCTCCCCTCGCGGAAGAACGAGGGCGCGGCCGGCTTCCATGGCGAGGCCGTCCGTGCCTTCGCTTCCTACCCTTCGGGGGGGGATTTCTCTGGCGGCAGCTCAGGGAGGAGCAGGGAGACCGACGACTACGCCTCCGAAGTGGAGAGAATCTACCGGATACTGCGTAAGTTCCATTCCCGGCCGCCGAAGCTCGAGCTCGCCCTTCAAGAGTCCGGCGTCCGCCTCCGGCCAGGTCTCGTCGAGCGCGTCGTCCGCCGCTGCGGCGACGCCGGCGCCCTCGGCTTCCGCTTCTTCGCGTGGGCCTCTCGGCAGCCCGGCCAGCCGGCTACCGCCGACACCTACAAGTCCGTCGTGAGGATGCTCGGTAAGATGCGGCAGTTCGGCGCCGCCTGGGCTCTCGTCGAGGAGATGCGGCGGGAGAACCCAGAGTTCATCACCTCGGAGATCTTCGTCACCCTGATGCGGCGGTTCGCCTCTGCTCGGATGGTGGGGAAGGCCATCGAGGTGCTCGACGAAATGCCCAAGTACGGCTGCGAGCCCGACGAGCACGCCTTCGGCTGCCTTCTGGACGCCCTGTGCAAGAACGAGAGCGTCAAGGAAGCGGCGTCGCTGTTCGAGGACATGCGGGAGCGATTCCCGCCGACGCTGAAGCACTTCACCTCCCTGCTCCACGGCTGGTGCCGGGCCGGGAAGCTGGCGGAGGCCAAGCACGTCCTCGTCCAGATGCGCGAGGCCGGCCTGGAACCAGACATCGTCGTTTACAACAACCTGCTCGGCGGGTACGCCGCTGCCGGTAGGATGGAGGACGGGTACGAGCTCCTGCGCGAGATGAGGAAGAAAGGGTGCGACCCCAACGCCGTCTCCTACACCACGCTGATCCAGGCGCTCTGCTCCCTCGAGAGGACCGACGAGGCCATGCGTCTCTTCGCCGAGATGCAGCGACACGGCTGCTCCGCGGACGCTGTGACATACACCACGCTAATCGGCGGGTTCTGCAAGCGGGGAGACATCCCCAGGGGCTACGAGCTGCTCGGCGCGATGATCCAGCGTGGCTGCGCGGGGAACCAGGCCGCCTACCTCCACATCCTGGCGGCGCACGAGAGGAAGGAGCAGCTGGAGGAGTGCCTGGGGCTCGTCGGCGAGATGAGCAAGGCGGGGTGCCCCCCTGACGTCCACATTTACACGCTGCTGATCCGGCTGGCCTGCAAGCTGGGGGACCTGAGCCGGGCCGCCGCCCTCTGGCGCGAGATGGAGACCGCAGGCCCGAGCCCCGGGCTCGACGCCTTCGTCGCCATGGTGCACGGCTTCCTCGAACAGGGTTCTCTGGTCGAGGCCTGCGCCTACTTCAGGGAGATGGTGGCGAGGGGCCTGCTGGCGGCGCCGCCGTACGGGACCCTGAAAGAGATCTTCAACGCCCTGCTGAGGGCCGAGAAGCTCGACCTAGCGATGGAGCTGTGGGGATGCATGGCGGGCGGGGGCTGCGAGCTGAACGTCGGCGCGTGGACGATCTGGATCCACGCGCTGTTCAGCCGGGGGCACGTCAAGGAGGCCTGCGCCCAGTGCCTGGAGATGATGGACGCGGGGCTCATGCCGCAGGCCGACACGTTCGCCAAGCTCATGAAGGGCCTGCAGAAGCTCTACAACCGGCAGATCGCTGCGGAGATCACGGAGAAGGTGAGGAAGATGGCGGCCGAGAGGAACATAACCTTCAAGATGTACAAGAGGAGGGGGTCAGGGACATGAAGGAGAAGGCCAAGGCGAAGGTAGACGGGAGGAAGAGGAGAGCGCGCAGGCGCCGCTGGGGCCCTGCGGGTGCGCCTCCTCCTCCTCCTCCTCCATAGTCTGTCTCCAAGCCCAAATCAACCCGTAAACCGCTACGTTCTTATTATCTATCAATCTTCCGCTCTCGCGGGGATCACAATGTTCAATTGCCGCATGGAATCTCAGTTCAGGCAGCTGGGGCTTTTCCATATACAGAAAAGAACATCACTGACAGACAAAATCAGCGTCCTGATAGTCTGTCTCGTCGTAAATCTCCTCCTGACAGTACAGACGAGATGTCATGCAGGGCTCCGAGGGAGTTGTAAAATATGCGTGACGATTGGAAGAGAAGGGCTCCCGTTACCTGCAGCAGCTCTTCGATGACGTCCTCCATTGTTATTATGCCGACGGCCTCTTCATCTTCGTTCAGATTGGGAATGGGAGTCTCGTTGACCTTCAGGATGTCAGAGAGTGCATCTCTCGACCGCCAGCTCCTACTTCTGGTAGAACCCCGGTTGGAGTTCTGGGCAACGACGGGCAAGCTCTTTCGTTTGTTTATTGGCCTGAAGCTCTTGACGCCTCTCTCACTTGGTCGGTGGCCGTCGATTTCCAGTTTGACATCTGTTTCAGAGAACTCGTCGACTGAGTCAGAAAACATGAAGCCGGATTTTCAGGGTTTAACTCCATTCCTCATTCTTACCACCATCATCATTCACGACCGGCTGCTCTGTTGGATGAATCTGCTTTATGACGACTGCCATGTGGCTGTGGCCTTTTTGGAACTCGTTCAGAATGTCGTACAGAGGCCTGTCTTCGGTGACCCTAGAGGTGACGAGGTAAACAGAGCATTTAGAAAACACCAATGCTCTTTACATGTTCTCCACGGAAGACAGAATATGATCATATTCCTCGTCCTATAAATGAAGTTTTGAGCTGGGTATTATTTATCTCACCAAAAAATGGGCTATAATTTGAGCAATGTTTAAATCTATCTGCTCCAATGGCAATGAAGTTCCAGTTCATCACCGCAGTCCTAGTTGGTCCATCACAGAGACAAAATTCTCGCTAGCTTGATGTGACCAAGTGCCCTCATCATGAGGTCTAGCATGTTGGAAAACAATAGCTGGGGTTTTAAATAACATGGACACAGGTGGAGAGGTACGCAGATTCGCATGTGTTTTCAGCCAACCATATGGCCAGCTGGCCCATATCATCTTATTTGAAGAGAGATACAGAGAGTGGAGCGGATCCATTCTCATGCCCATCCAGATACCAGATTTCACATTTTTCCTGTCGGGTGTAAATCAAGAAAGGCGCTTCCCTGTAATCTTTGAAATGAGTCGAATGAAAACGGATGGACAACAGTTGCGAAAATATATAGCTAGTTTTCATCGTTTCCTTAAATTTCATAATCAATAAAATAATTTAAAATGCCAAGAGCGGCATAATTTCCTATTAAAGTTAGTTTTCTCCTGGTTCGCACGAAAAAGGATGCAAGGCAAAAATAATTTGAGGAGTATTTCGCTGCTTTAAAATAAAAATAACAGGCGTTGAACATAGATATCAAGCATGCAAATGGAAAAAATGCACATGCTCTTAGCTGATTGAGACAACCGTACAGGCTTTGTCACAATTTTAACGGACAGTATAGTGTATAATTACCATGATGACAGACGCTCCAAAGTATGATAACTTCATTTGCACAGGGCATTGACATTTCCATTGGAAAATTATGATAAGCATACGAAGTACATCTTCAACATCTACTTCCACATTGAAATTCAGAACGAGAAACCATATTTTCATACATTAAAATTTTTCAATGAGAATTATTCTTCTTCCACCATACCGTGGTATTTTTCGGATTGTAACATCCATAACTGGTACTTCATCTGTTGGGTGAATGTATAATAAATTTTTTACCTGAAATTTCGAAACATAAATTCCACAAAGTGAATATCATGGTGTTCAAGGAAAATATTGAAAAACTCGAGACCCAAGTGAGACAAACGAGTACCAAAACCAGTCCAACTATATTTGTTGGTTTGTCATAGTATACTGGAATCCTACTGTGGCCTTTATCCAAAATCATCTGCATTAATTCTCTGGAAAACAAATAAGCTGCGTCAAACCAACCAAAACAGACTTAATAAATACGAACGTGCAACTAAGTAACAATTTTTTTTAAAATAAGAGACGAAGAACGGGACCTGTTAAGTTTCGCATTAATGTCAATTGAAAAAGTCTCCGATATAGGGGTCATGGCATCGCTAGCTTTTTTGTCGGAAAGCTCAAGTGCTCCAGCAATGATGGTTGTTTCATCATGAGTCAACTCCCCACCCTTCCCTGCCTGTTCACAGTCATCACCATGCAGGTCTTACCAAGCAACCGAAAGCAAGAGTTTTGCAACAGCTTGACTCGGATGATTTCATATAGCAGATGACAGTAAAAAAATTGGTAAAAGTAAACTTCTTCGAAAACACGTCCACCATGCAAGCTGATACGATTTCGATTGGTTTGTCATATTGTGTATGTTCCATAGACCGAGAAACCATACCTCATTCCCGTGCAAGGTAACAAGTGTTTTCAGCTCTGCTCTACGAAAGAGAGCTATGCGCCCATTTCCAAGCAAACAGTCTAATAACTGGGAAACCGATAAAATCTGAATTTAGTGATTGGAGTAGCATTTGATTATGGTTTTGTCAGAATTTAGAGGTGCTGCAAATGTCTGAACACAGTTCTAAATAAAAAAAAAAATTTACCTTACTGATCGGATATGCGACTGGGGAGCATATCCAAACGAGAACGCGTACAAGAGGTGCCGCAGCTGCACCAATTGCCAATCCATAGCGAGAACAGACAGCCTGTGGGATAATCTGCCAGGTAAAGGGTGAAAAAGGACGAAAATAAACATAGGTCAGTACACATAAAATGATTTGAAGGTATCACACTTATAACTAGTAAATAAAAGTTAATATCCAAATCAAAACTTCGATTTCTATTTCAAAAGGCATTAAATAGATCTTCCTACCTCCCCAAATAGAAGCAACAATGTCACTGAAATCAATATAGCTCCCCATGCTGTAACCAGAGTATCAAGAAAAATAGGAAGTGCCTAAAACCAGAAGAAAGCTTTCAGGTCGACAACATCCTAAGACTCGTGCCGCATGGTGACCTGAAGATAATTCCTGTGAGCTTACCTCCATGGCTGCAGCATTACATATAAGAAGAGTACAAAGCAGCAGGTGCTGCTTCTGAACAACGGGCAATATCTTTGCTGCGAAATAGATAATGGCAAGGTTAGTCATCTAAAAATTGCATAAGTCCGCGCACTTCAAATAGCACTCCTACGTAGGCAATTATGCAAAGGATATACATCAAGTAATGAGGACTATAAATGAATAGATAGGAGAATATCGAGTAGAAGTCTAAATCAAGCAGGAATAAAACAAAAGAGGGAGAAAGAAGGAACAAACTACCGGCATGCTTGCGATCTTTCGGCGTGCCAGACTTGGCAAGGACTTCGAGGTCGACCAGGCTCATAGACATCAACCCAAGCGTCAGCCCAGACATCATCCCCGCGAACACCACAAGCAGCACGATGATCGCTATATGGAAGAAGAACTGCGGCTGACAGCAGTGGTACTCCACCGCCATCGAGAGAGATCGCCACACCTTAAACCCTAGCACTATGATTCCTCTGCACAACCAGACACCGGACACCCGACCTAGTGCTTCGCTCGCACAACTTCACGACGACACGCCCCAAACAAAAAGATAGCACGCCAGCAAGGAAGGACGTCGAATTTTCCAAAAGGAATCAGCCAAACCCGCGCTCTGTCCCGTAGTCCTTCAAGAAAAACAACAAAATTCGGATGAAGATGGTTTCTCGGAACGACACAGAGGCCGTCCAACAACGACGTCAGGAAAGCGAGTGCAAAACCGGGGGAGAGGGGAGGTAGAAGAGGGAGGCGGAGGGCGCTCTTTCAGCTCTCTGCCTCAGGCGGTGAGGAGACGCGGCGCCATTGCCCCGGGGAGGAGGCCTTTCCGAGAGGGAGGAGAAGAAGCTCCAACGCTCGCGGTGGGCGAACTGCGGGTGACAGGTGGCGCTTCCTGCGGCTTCGGCCTCCAGAACGAAATTGGCGGGAACCGCTCCCTCGAAATCACCGCCCATCGGTGTATAAATACGAACCGTTCGGCCGAAGGCCATCAGCAGCTGTGGGACCCACTCGTCGTCCCTTTTCCCCTGCTGGGGGGTCAATCGGTTCGAGTACCTTCTCCGGCGGTCACAGGCGAGTGGGTACGACCAGCAGCGGCGGAGAGAAGATGGCGGCGACGTCGCTTCCCCTGCCGAACGTGGGGGGCGGCGGAAACCCTAATTTCGATGGGAACCCCGCGGGATCGGCCATGCCAGCTGCGCCGGGGACGGACATGACCGGGATTTGCTTCCGGGATCAGCTCTGGCTCAACACCTACCCCCTTGATCGGAACTTGATGTTCGATTATTTTGCCCTCTCTCCCTTCTACGACTGGACCTGTAACAATGAGCAGCTCCGCCTCCGATCCGTCCACCCCCTCGACACCGCCCATCTCTCGTAGGTGTCTGCAGAATTCTTCCGGGGGATGGTCGTTGGGGTGATCGCTTCTTGTTGATACTGATTTTGTTTTTTGTGCGCTTAGAAAGATGACGGGGAACGAGTACATGCTCAGTGAAGTGATGGAACCCCATTTGTTTGTGATCCGGAAGCAGAAGAGGGATGGCCCGGAGAAAACCACGCCGTTGCTCACCTATTACATCCTCGACGGTTCAATCTACCAATCTCCGCAGCTTTGCAATGTCTTTGCTGCGCGTATTGTAAGCTCCTGTTGGGTTTCTTTTTTTTTTGACTAACTGATGACGCTTGAAACTGCCGTCTATTTTTTTCTTCATTTTGTGATTATTGTTTCTTTTTCATTGAAATAGCTAGTGCAGTGATCTTCTAGTGTGCCTAGTTCCTGCAGCATCCGCAACGTGTTGCAGAGAAACTTTTTATTTTCAATTGTGGGTAGTATGACTTTTTTTTTGGGGGTAAATAATGCCACTGAAGAGGGTACGATGAAGGTAAAACAAATCAGAGTGCCTCCCTTCTCATTACAATAAGTGCTAGCTTATTCCCTTGATCCATCACAAGTTATGTTAACCTTGAGGGTTGATGTTTAACTTTTTTAGCCTTAACATTATACCATGCATGTGTCTAATGATGAAGATTCAGCTAGCATCGTGATGAAATTGTAGAAAACAGAATCATAAAATGCTGTCAACGCTTCCGCAATAGAACAGCCGGAGTATGCTGCTGTTATCTTAGATATTTCGTTTTTGAAGGCGGCGTAGTTGATGAATTAGTAAAGGGCTCATTAAAAATATGACATGTAAAGAATCTCTCTCCAACTGAATTTCGATGTCTCACCTCTGCCCCATGCTTCCAAAACAAAAAAGACTGAAATAAATTTAGTCTTCCTGACCCTGCCACGTGTCCTACAATATGGCAGATCGGAAGTCATAGGGCCAACTCCCTTGTACCCAAAAGTGTCTCCAACTCGTGAGATTTGTATGCACCAATAGAAAGCATGGCTCTCCACCAAGCTTCTGAGGAGGAAGCTATTCCAGAAAAGCTATTGCGGAAGAGCTGGCACATGAAAAGCTATTCCAGAAAACTAAATTTTCTCCCAAAACAAAATGTGGCATATGAAAAGCTATTCGAGAAGAGACGGGATATAATTCAGAATACCTATCTAAAATGGGTTTTTATTTCTTTCCCACCCAACACTGCAAATATTGGTAGGATGGCCAAAACTTCGATTGGTAAGGGTATTTTGAATTCCATAGGCACAGGAGTTGAAATGATGTTTGGTGGTTGGTATTGAACGTAGATTATTACGGTGCGTAGCCTCCAAATAACGTCAGTTTTGTTGGCATCCACAAACTGATATCAGGAGCTTTCTTGAACGGTTAGCGGAAAGTGTAATTCTGGTAACCGTTCAAGACACACAACTTTAGGTTCGACATTCTTCACAGATGACTTGTTTGTATTTGCAGCAATTTCTATTCTCACATAGGTGTTCGATCATAAGGTCCATCGAAGACGAATGTAATCCGATTGTTTATCCAGCATGCTTCTTATAAATTTCATGATCTAAGGGTTTCCTTGACTTTTGTCTAAGGTTTTCCACCTGTAAATGATTACTGAGTGACACGTTCCACAATAACATTCTGGTATAGTGTTTGTAACATTTTTTTCTTGATGACTCCGCTCCACCATAAATTGTTTTGCCTGGTTTCAGCAGTTATTGGATCAGGAAAGCTTTGTTAAAGGTCTCCAAGGTCACAGGGTCCTGTTCTGCATCGGGTTTTTAAGTGGATTGCATCACATTTTCATTCAATATAGAAGGAGAGGAATATAACAGCTATTCAATGAGCTCTCGAAAATGCATTCTATGCAATAGGTGTGTGGTCTACAGGAGGATGGTATAGACCATGAAGTACTTGGCCATTAGAAACAGCTTTTGGCCATTAAAATCTCCGATACTCAAGAACACTCAGAGTTGGCTATCTTATCGGTCTAACAGCTTTTGACCTTTTAATGATCTGGCTATTCTGCTCACTTCAGATGGCCCAGATTTTTAGGAGAAGTTTACTTCGATTGGCTTTCTGTGGTTTGGTAAAATGGGATCATTTCATGTCATTCCCACCACATTCCTGAAGTTGGAATATATACACTGTTTTCCTGTTCACCGTTTAGGCACCATCAAGATAGATTTTTTGATGGTTCTGTTGCAGGTTAAGTCATTTATTATGGCGGTTTTCTTTTACCTTCTGACTATGCCTCATTCTCAGGGACGAGCTATTTATCATATTTCAAAATCTTTTAAAATTGCTGCCTCAAAGTTGGAGAAGGTCGGTTATGGTATGTACTTTTTGGCTCTCGGAAAGAAATTTTTTAATACCAGGAAATTTTCTTTACGCAATTCCTTTTTCAGAGAGTATGTCTTTTCTACTTTTGGTTTCTGAATTGGCTTTGAAGATTATTTTCTAAAATGCATGTGGCTGAAATTATTACGTCTGATAGTAATAAAAGAGGAACAACCCTTCTCTGATCCGTCTTGGCTCAACTCCATTTCGCGTACATAGAAAATCCGCGTTTACCCGCGAATCTTGATTCCAAGGTTTTAGCGCCCATTCAGGAAAACATTTTTGCCTCCCTCTCTGTCAGATTTAATAATCGGTCCTCGGACTAGTTTTCAATTGGCTCTTATGGTTTGTTATTGGATTCATCTCATATTCTTTAAGTATACTCTAAATATGATGAGAAAAAAAGATTAACGTCTCTGACACTCAACGGATCCGCTAGGGGGTAGAACAACCAGAGGAATTTATCTTCATTAACTCACGCATCTGAAGTTAGATCAAACAATGGCCAATTTGAACCAACATTTATCAGTGCTGATACATGCTTCTCTGAATCTCTGGTCATTTACTCTTCAAAGAAACTTAACTGGTGTCGACGGGGCCCACTTAAGTAGGGATGCACCATGAATTGATTATCCTCCATGTGTCTGCATCTCGAGTTTCTGACGGCATGTGGTCGCAGTTGCTGAGGATGAAAGCGCCGTCATAGTGCCAAAGGCTGCGAAAGAGACGATTGATCGCAAAGAAGTTATGCGAGTTGACCACATTCTTGCACAGCTGCAGCGCAAGGTAACGTAATTCTGCTCTCCTCTCTCATGAAACTCAGCCTTCGCGTTGGTAGGATGGGTGACTTCATTTATTCCACTTCTTGATGCCTAACAGAAGCATCCGTCATTGTGATTTTCCGCAGCTCCCGCCAGCTCCGCCCCCGCCTCCATTCCCGGAGGGCTACGTCCCCCCTGTAACTGCCGACCTGGAGAGGGCTCCTGAAGACAAGCAAGCTGCCGAGCTGCAGCTCTCTGCAGATCCTATAATCGACCAAGGTCCATCAAAGCGGCTCAAATATTAAGCCCTGTAAGACATGTTTGCCCAAGATGGGTCTTTCTCGATGTTGTTGGCAGAGGTCACTACTAAATGACTACAGAGGAAGAAGATCGACTGTGGGCACCTGGCCATTGACCCGAAAGAAACAGGAATGACCCCCCCCCCCCCCTCCCTGATGTCAATGGAGTCCTCTTACAGCTCCTCCTGCAGCCGTATCTGCTCCGGTGGAGCTGGAAATTTGAAGTCCCTCTGACTATCTGTTTCCTGCACTTGCCTCGCCAGCCACAGCGCCTGCATGAGTCCACCATTGCCGATGTGGGTCAGAACCATCCGCCCCGGCAGGGCAGTGGTGTACAGAGCAAGGAGCTCTGTACGAGCAGAGACTGCTCCGACACCGATAAGATTCCTTTCATTGGAGTGGTTTTTAGGGTGGACGTGGGAACCATATGAAGCAAACATGTGGGAGGGTGGCGATGGTGTTCATCACTACCAAATGCTTCCCTGTCTTCCTATCACCATACCCATCATTGTTCTCAATAGGTCTCGGAGAAATGACGGCCATATCTCTTGAAAGGTGGGGATCCAAGTAACTCGAGATAAAATTCGCAGACCTTGTACTCCATTTTCACTCCGTCTGGCGTCTCTCTGATCGAGGCATTTGAGATACGATCTAAAATTCTTGTTTGGCGACACATTCATTTGGTCTCTTTTCTCTGGTGGCCAACGCTTGAGCCCACCCAGAGAGCTGGCTACTATCCGGGTGTGGTACACATGGTACTTGCGGAAATGGTGACTGAAAACATGGGTAGAAGACATATAAAAGATAGAAAAAATGCAGATTGCGTGCTGTGGAACTAAGTCACAGCCATCATTCAAATGGTGGTCTATGGATGTGGCAATGGAAATGGTTTACCTTCCCTATCATAGCAACGTGAAGAATTTTGACCAAGGTCGGCCTCGATAAAATTCGAATCCCGAGTCAAATGGGAAGGAATAGTGTTTTTTGGGGATGGGCATGAAGGATTCGTAACTTTCTTTCTTCAATAAAATGGGGATGAACTAATGTGATACATAAACAGGTGATTTGGCAGAATTATACGTGATCATTTATGACTAGAGCAGTAATTAAAAGCACCTCTTTATCGGCATTTTCAATGTGATGCCTCTGTTTCCTAGGAACACAAGACACGAACTAGAAGTACTGTGTCGAAAACTATCCATATATTTATAGGTCTTCTAATCATCAGACAATGGAGAAGAAGAAGGATCAGAGGAAAATAATTCACATCAGTTTGACGAATTCTCCACGCTCTATCAAATAGTGTTCAGGCTTCATCATTTTGAATTATCCTCGGATCGAAACAGTTTCCAAATCCGTATCTCTTCCCAGAAAATCTAAAGTTCTCAAGTCAACTTTTTGGACTCATATCTTTCATTAACAGTTAAAGACGAGAGGCTGCAACAAAAACTTTTTTCGGCCTATTTCGTTCATTTTCTGCTATCCTTCACCTGGACTGCTGATTCAGAGCCTACTATCTTGTACTAAGCTTTCCTGCGTTATTCCCATCCCTATCGAATCTTTCCCTATGATGTGACTCTAATCGATAACTGTCTTTTCCGGTGTTTCGCGGCATGCAAGAAATAGACGAAACTCGAAGCTTTAAAATAAATGCGGTCAACGCTTGTGATTGGACTTCTTCTGTGGTGCCCGTAAATCCAGGATGATGATTGGCAAAGACTTCAGTGTTGTTTCATTGTCATCGTTTCCTACTTGCCCATCTAATAAGAAATTTAATTAATATTTAAACTTGATCCCCTTGCTGTTGAGTTCAACTTGTCATTATAAACAGATTAATTGCTAAACTTGGGGGAAATTATTCATAGAAAATTAAATGAAAGTCAACAGTCCCTTACATCGCAAGCTTCTTTTATAGTGTTACTGGCTAGCTGGAAAACAACACCATCTTATAAGATATCCATTGAAAATTATCCTTCAGATTCTTCTCACATTCCTGTAAGAATCTGGGAGAAGAGGTGCCAGCCATAATCGGTATCCATTCGTCTATAAATACAGGGAGATTGGGCGTCCCTCCGACGCAGACCACCACGCGCATCCCGTCTGAGAGGAGGAAGTAAGGAAGGTGTTCGAGGGAACAGAAGCGAAGACATGGCCGCATACCACGTTCCAGTTGTATTCGCGTGTCTCTCGGCGCTTGCGATGGTGGGAGTTGTCCGCGGCCAGACCACTCCCCTGCAGTACACCTCGGCCCATAACTTACCCCGGTCAAGTGTCGGGGTTGGTCCGATGGTGTGGAGCGCATCCCTTGCTAGCATCGCACAGAGCTATGCCAACCAGTTAACCGTTGACTGCACCCTTGTTCCCTCCGAGGGGCCGTTCGGGGAGAACCTCTACTTAGGCAGCAATTCCGCGGTCACGGGTGTTGGGCACGTGGCTCATCAAGGCCACGTCATGTCAGCTCAAACGGCAGCAGAGAAGACTACATTAAATGCGGAGGAGAGAGAGAGAGAAGAGAGAGAGAAGGTGAGACGTTTGAAACGGCCCACGATGTGGACCGCTTCTCACGCTTCTCAACGGCCCAGTAACGGGCAGGCCGAACCAGAAGGGAAACGGTTCAGCTGAACCGTTCCAGCTTCAAGGAGGAAACCGTCTGCACGTTTCCCGAGGAGTCGCTGGCACATTTCCCGAGGTGGTTCCAGGAGGTCTATAAATAGAGGCCATCTCTTTTCATCTCATATGTAGCATCAGTAGTAGCACCAGTGACCAGAGGGTACCAGAGGGTTGGGAGTGAGTTTTCAACAGAGTGATCTCTACTTGTTGGTGAGGAACTAGTGAGTTCTTTGAGGGCCAAGATTAGAGGTCTGTATTCTGGGTTCTGGGGAGTGCTATTCTGTACTTCTTTTACATCTAGTGGAGTTTTTCATCGCCGCCCGTGGACGTAGGAGGCCAACCTCCGAACCACGTAAATCCTTGTGTCTCCGGTTGTGAGTTGTCCATTTTGTTTCTGTCTTCTAGCTTCCGCGCTAAGTCCATATTGGGCTTTCATCTCTAACAACTGGTATCAGAGCTGTGGTTTTTGTTAGTGATTATGGAGACAGGAAATATTTCTCGCATGATCAGCTTGAATGGGAACAACTGGACAATATGGAAACCAAGAATGGAGGATCTCTTGTATTGCAAGGACCTGTATGGACCTCTGCAAGGAGATGGTGCAAAACCAGAGGTGACATCAGTTGATGAATGGAAAAGGCTAGATCGAAAGACTATTGGCTTCATCAGGCAATGGCTTGATGATAATGTTTTTCACCACGTATCCACTGAGAACTCTGCACATTCTCTTTGGAAGAAGCTAGAAAGTCTTTACGAGAGAAAGACAGCAGGTAACAAGGCATTCTTGATCAGGAAGCTTGTGAATTTGAAATACAAGGAGGGATCTTTTATTGTTGAGCATTTGAATGAAATACAGAGTATTGTTAACCAGTTAACCTCTATGAAGATGTGTCTTGATGATGAGTTACAGGCTTTGTTACTTCTCAGTTCGTTGCCAGATAGTTGGGAGACATTGGTGGTGTCCCTCATCAATTCTGCACCAGATGGTGTTATCACCATGAGCCAAGTAACAAGCAGCTTACTCAATGAGGAGTTGAGACGGAAAAACTCAATCAGTTCTCATAGTGAAGCACAAGCACTCGTCACAGAAAATAGAGGGCGGTCAAAGTCAAGAGATAAAAGTCACTCAAAAGGTAGAAGCAAGTCAAGATCAAGGAAGGAGATTACTTGTTACAACTGTGGTGAAAAAGGACACTTCAAGAATCAGTGTAAGCAGCCCAAGAAGAACAAGAAAAAGGAAAAAGATGTAGACAATGAAGAATCAAAAGGGAACACCGTGGCCACTGTTCAAAGTGATGATTATTTGATTTTGTCTACTACTGACGAAATTTTTTCTTGTGTTGGCAAAGATTCAGAATGGATCATTGATACAGGAGCCTCGTATCATGCCGTACCAAGGAAAGAGTATTTTGCCAAGTACAAAGCTGGAAACTTAGGAGTTGTCAAGATGGGCAACGAAGGGACAGCAAACATCATTGGTATCGGTGATGTCCACATCAGGACCAATCTTGGCTATGAATTGGTACTGAAGAATGTGAGACATGTGGCAGGTCTAAGATTGAATTTAATTTCAGTTGGAATGCTTGATGACGATGGCTTTCATGGCAAGTTTGGTGTAGGTGACTGGAAAATCACTAAGGGTTCACTTATTGTAGCTTCTGGAAAGAAGTACAATACCTTATACAGAATGCAGGCTGCAGGCTGTGGTGATCAGATAAATGCTACAGAAAAGGATTCTAGTATGGAATTGTGGCATAAGAGGCTAGGACACATGAGCGAGAAGGGATTACAAGCTCTCTCAAGGAAGGAAGTCCTACCCAAGTTCAAAGGTATTCATTTGAACCCATGTGTTGATTGCTTGGCTGGCAAACAACACAGAGTTTCTTTTTCTAGTCCACCTTTGCCTAGAAAGTTGCATGTTTTGGAGCGAGTCTATACAGACGTGTGTGGTCTATTGAGGACAAAGACGACTGATGGTGCTATTGATGTTCATGGCATTAGTGGTGCATTATACTTTGTCACTTTCATTGATGACCATTCCAGGAAAGTTTGGGCATATCCTTTGAAGACTAAAGATCAAGTTGTTGACGTTTTCAAGGAATTTCATGTCAAGGTGGAGAGGGAGACTGATAGAAAGCTGAAATGCATAAGATCTGATAATGGTGGTGAATATATGGGCTTATTTGATGAATATTGCAGGAAGCAAGGTATTATTCATGAAATGATAGTCCCAGGCACTCCTCAACACAATGCTATTGCAGAGAGGATGAATCGCACCATTATGGAGAAGATCAGGAGTATGCTTTCACATGCCAAATTATCCAAAAGATTTTGGGATGAAGCATTAAGAACAGCTATTGATCTCATCAACCTATCTCCATGTATGCCTTTAGATGGAAATGTTGCAAATAATATATGGACAGGAAAAGATGTTTCTTATAAGCACTTGAGAGTGTTTGGTTGTCGCGCATTTGCACATGTTCCTGACGTGAAAAGGTCCAAATTAGATGGGAAGACAAAGGAGTGCATTTTTCTTGGATATCCATGTGACATGTTTGGTTACAGATTATGGGATCCAGTGAAGCAACAAGTGTTTCAAAGCCGAGATGTAACTTTCTTTGAAGATCAAAATATTGAAGATATAAAGAAAGTTACAGTGGTCAAAGATTCTGCAGAAGTATTTACAGATTATGACCAAGTCATCCATCATGAGCACAATGATGGAGGGGGAGAATTGCAAGAAGAAAGGGCTGAAGCTGATGCAGATTTACCTACAAGACAAGAAGAGGAGCAAGGAGGAGAGCTACCTCCAACAGAGCCTCATCTTAGAAGGTCTAGTAAACAGCATCAACGTTCACGAAGATATCCACAAGAAGAATATATTATGCTTACTGATGCAGGTGAACCAGAAAGTTACCAGGAGGCATTGAAAAGTGAGCATACTAAGGAATGGTTGGCAGCTATGCATGAAGAAATGGAAGCACTGCAGAAAAACCAGACATATGATCTTGTGGAGCTACCCAAGGGGAAGAAAGCATTGAAGAACAAGTGGGTTTTCAGATTGAAGACTCAAGAGCATACTTCAGTGCCGAAGTACAAGGTCAGATTAGTTGTCAAAGGCTTCAACCAAGTGCAAGGTATTGACTTTGATGAAATATTCTCTCCAGTTGTGAAAATGTCTTCTATCCGTGTTGCTCTAGGTATGGCTGCCAGTATGGACTTGGAGGTCGAGCAGTTAGATGTAAAGACAACATTCCTTCATGGTGACTTGGAGGAGGAGATTTACATTGAGCAACCAGAAGGCTTCAAGATAAAAAGAAAAGAGCATCTTGTGTGCAAATTGAAGAAGAGCTTGTATGGACTAAAGCAAGCGCCTAGACAATGGTATAAGAAGTTTGATTCATTTATGAATGAAAATGGATACAAACGTACTTTTACAGACCATTGTGCATACATCAAGAATTTTGATAAGAGTTTTGTGATTCTCTTATTATATGTTGACGATATGCTTATCTTTGGAAAAGATTTGTCAACAATTAACAGATTGAAGAAAGAGCTAAACAAGTCATTTGCTATGAAGGACATGGGGCCAGCAAAACAAATACTTGGTATGCAGATTTTTCGTGACAGGAAGGCCAAGAAGATTTGGTTGTCACAAGAAAAATATATCGAGAAGGTGCTAGACAGGTTTGGTATGCATTCTGCAAAACCTGTTGGTTCTCCTTTGACAAATCACTTTAAACTTTGTGCAGAACAAAGTCCATCAAGTGATGAGGAGAAGGAGAAGATGAAGAGAATACCTTATGCTTCAGCTGTTGGGAGTTTGATGTATGCAATGGTATGTACAAGACCAGACATCGCATATGCAGTGGGTGTTACTAGCAGATTTCTTACAAATCCAGGAAAAGAGCACTGGGCAGCAGTAAAGTGGATATTTAGATATCTCAAAGGGAGCTCTAAAGTTTGTCTAAGTTTTGGAGATGATGTCCCTATATTGGCAGGATATACAGATGCTGATATGGCCAGAGATATTGACACACAGAAATCTACTTCAGGCTATGTGATTACCTTTGCAAGGGGAGCTGTGTCATGGCAATCCAGGTTGCAAAAATGTGTTGCTTTGTCAACAACAGAGGCTGAATATATTGCTGTCACAGAAGCTTGTAAGGAAATGCTATGGATGAAAGAATTCTCACGAGAATTAGGACAGATGCAAGAGGAGTATGTGGTCTTTTGCGACAGTCAAAGTGCTATTCATTTGAGTAAGAATCCCACATTTCATTCGAAGTCGAAGCATATCGATGTGCGTTACCATTGGATCAGGAATGTAATTAAAGAGAAGCAATTACAGATCAAGAAGATTCACACAGATGACAATGGAGCAGATATGTTGACCAAGTCTCTACTTAAAGAGAGGCAAGAGATCTGCCGACAATTGATCGGCATGCACGCTCCTTGAGGATCATGAAGACAATCTCCCTTATGAGCTGAAGAGGGAGGTTGTTGGGCACGTGGCTCATCAAGGCCACGTCATGTCAGCTCAAACGGCAGCAGAGAAGACTACATTAAATGCGGAGGAGAGAGAGAGAGAAGAGAGAGAGAAGGTGAGACGTTTGAAACGGCCCACGATGTGGACCGCTTCTCACGCTTCTCAACGGCCCAGTAACGGGCAGGCCGAACCAGAAGGGAAACGGTTCAGCTGAACCGTTCCAGCTTCAAGGAGGAAACCGTCTGCACGTTTCCCGAGGAGTCGCTGGCACATTTCCCGAGGTGGTTCCAGGAGGTCTATAAATAGAGGCCATCTCTTTTCATCTCATATGTAGCATCAGTAGTAGCACCAGTGACCAGAGGGTACCAGAGGGTTGGGAGTGAGTTTTCAACAGAGTGATCTCTACTTGTTGGTGAGGAACTAGTGAGTTCTTTGAGGGCCAAGATTAGAGGTCTGTATTCTGGGTTCTGGGGAGTGCTATTCTGTACTTCTTTTACATCTAGTGGAGTTTTTCATCGCCGCCCGTGGACGTAGGAGGCCAACCTCCGAACCACGTAAATCCTTGTGTCTCCGGTTGTGAGTTGTCCATTTTGTTTCTGTCTTCTAGCTTCCGCGCTAAGTCCATATTGGGCTTTCATCTCTAACAACGGGCACTATGGCCGTTCAAGCGTGGGTCAGCGAGAAGCAGTACTACAATTACAGCTCCAATACCTGCGCCGTGGGAAAGGTTTGCTCACACTATACGCAGGTTGTCTGGCGTACCTCGGTAAATCTCGGCTGTGCGCGTGTTACGTGCAACAGCGGCTCCGTCATCGTCCTCTGTTACTATAATCCTCCCGGTAACTTACCCGGCCTGAAGCCCTACTAGGTAGGGGGCTCTAGGCTGATTTAAATCTCCGTGTATTGCCTCTCTATGGTGGGCCAATTTAAATAAGGTGCAGATCATGTTCCGTGGAAATGGAACATTAAGGAACTCCGGTAATTTAGTTACTGAATAATGGTAATAGTGAATTAATATCCTCTCGGCTATCCTTTTCTTATTAATTAGTGCAGATATATTAACATGAATCGCGCATCCTTCCATGACTTATAGTTAGTCCTTAGTGTCTCCAGTACGTGTTCCATGACTTGGACGTAGTTACAAACGCGTAGGTGAGCCTCGCTCTTGCTCACCATCTTCTTCAGTCCAACTGAGCTAGCATACGTTCCCCTCATTCATCGCTTACGTTCTGCGCCTATATGTTCAGTGCAGACTGCTTCAACGCTGCCAAATGGCGAAGTATATAAATTATTTATTTCCATATGCTCGATCCTGCCCTGCCAGACGATTTGCGGTATTAAGAGTAATCCCAGCTCCGATCTGATGCTCAGTACTTCCTGATAGTTTTAACCTTGTGAGGAGTTTTATCCAACGCTTGCGGTAAGAAAAGCATCCAACCTGCGTGTTACAGATTTTCATCTACAGCGCATTAAACTTTTCATTCATCGTCAATAAGTTGACGCATCATACTCTTATTCTTACTCTCTCTCCCACGTGTGGATGCCCGCAAATTGGCGATGGAGTGTAAATAAGTCAAGAAGGAAGGAATGCCGAGACATGAGGGATATACCTGGCTACAAATGTTCATTAATGTGTCCGTATGTGTTGCGGGCAGCATACTAGAACTGTCTGAATGCGATTGACTGGCTGAGTACATCGCCTTCTCATCTTCAAGTTGTCAAACACCCAATCGGATTATTCGTTAGGAATGAGATAGAATCGACGCGTTGAAATTTCTCGAAAGGCTTGAACGTCTGGAATTGCATATTACGCCCCAAAAAACGAGACAAAATTTGGGGACGCAGAATAGCTGGAGGTTTTTTGTGTACAATGTAAGTCAATTCTTAAAAAAATCACGTGAATTACTCGAATAAATATGATTAACTTAACCAACGTCCACAGGCTTACATGCACCCCCACCTCATCTGAAACAAACAACTCATGCATAACGGAATAAGATATACGATGGTCGTGACGGACACCACCTTTTCCATTGACAGAGTATCTCGTGGTGACATGCATTTGAAAGTCTCGCATATTAAAAGAGGAGAGATACTTGATCTCCTGCCCCGAAAAGACTTGAGAGGTTTCTTCTATTAGGAGGCAGCGCCGCAAACTCCTGCCGTCTGCGGACGCGTCGTCTCAAGAACGATGGTTCCTCCGACCTCCGTGCGTAAGCGGAAAAGGAGAGGGCGCGTCGTCTACAGTAGAGTGATTAATGTCATCAGATCCCGTAAATGACGTCTGAGTTCTATTAGCTTAATTTTTAAAGGCTACCATGTAAAGACAATAAATGTTTGGTCCCGACGTGAAATCGACGAAACAACTACACCTAACACCGTTGCGCGGTCTCGTCTTCAGGCACGGTTATGTTATATTTTATATGCAATGAAGCATTCCGAAGCCTTACTATCAGTTCAGATGTGCTACGTCTCGTGATCATGGGTCATACAGAGGCAGTGCTCGAACAACCACGACAAGTCATGCGGCAGCGGAAGATCTGCCTCGAAAATTTCGCCGCCTCCATTGACCCTCTCCTCGGCTCAATTGAGGACTCTGGCCAATTACATGCAGAGGATAACAAGAGGAATAATAGCATCAGTTTTCGTTGGAATGAGTCCGTGCGCAGGGCGGATTACATATGACTTGTGATAGATTTGTTTCGAAGTCTTAATTCTCAGAAACTATGCATGATGACCACTTGTTTTCCGGTGGAAAGAGCAACGGATAATACTTAATAGCCTTTAGTGTTTTCACTGTGATCATCATGTTTATTTTATGTGACGTGTTAGGATTGACGTCTGTTTCTATTGGCTGATATGGCCAATGTTCCACTTTGTAGGTGCAACATTTTACATTTTTGATCGGGAATCGAATAAGATTCAGCCTTTATTGGATCAATTCCCTGAAACGGGTTGTCAAAAGGGAGCGTTGTGGTCAAGAGACATTCAGATCTACGCCACTGAATATTGATCTACTTTTACAGGCATTTTGGACTCATTGCGTCTGATATCAACTAATGGCGCATTATTATTATCTAGGAAAGCTAAATGTCACTCTTTGTTTGGACTTATGTGATGATTTTGTCACAAAGTTAAAATGTAATTTTGTTTTGTTAGTAATAGGAGAAATAGCCTCTTACTATCAATGGGTAATTTTGCAGGTACAATAACACTTTCTATTTTGTATATTTTGCCTTTTTTTGCTCTATCGCAATATCATACTTACAAGTAAACTCGATTCATTAGAAGAAACTCAAAAATGACAATGTATCAAATAATTTCCTAAGACGTCTTTGAAGGTTAGAATGATATAATATTTATTTTACCTCCATATGAATTCTACTGACATTGTGTCGAGGCCTATCCTGCCAAGTGACTCGACTCTGTTTGACAGATGACTCTGACACTGAATCTTCTTTCTGAATGTTGAGTCTTCTTTCTACTAGACCACTCAATTTACTTCTTTGATAAATTAAATGAATCCAGAGGAAGAAGATCGACTGTGGGCACCTGACCATTGACCAGAAAGAAAAAAGAATGACCCCCCTGATGTCAATAGAGTCCTCCTACAGCTCCTCCTACGGCTCTATCTGCTCCGGTGGAGCGGGGAATTTTAAGTCCTTCTCACTATCTGTTTCCTGCACTTGCCTCGCCAGCCACAGCACCTGCATGAGTCCACCGTTGCCGACGTGGGTCAGAACCATCCGCCCTGGCAGAGCAGTGTACAGAGCAAGGAGCTTTGTACAAGCAAAGACAGCTCCGACACCGAGAAGATTTCTCCCATGGTCGCGGGCCTTCAAAAAAACAAGAAGAATAAGCGAGAGAGCCCAGCCAAAATGAGACCCGGTGGATGCAAGTGACTGAACCTGCTTAGAACTCTGAAACAGCTCCTTGGATGTCTCCACGAGGAAGTCGGCCGCGGTGACGCCAATGACCAACCCTAGAGGAATCACCAGCTCCCTGCTTCTTGAAAAGGAGGAGACCAGGTCGGACGCAAAGCTGAGGAAGAAGGCCGCAAGGAGGAACCCCTTCAATGCCGTCCTTCCGAGGTGAAGCAGGCGATGGGAGATGCGAACCTCTGCTTCCTTCCAGGGGAACTCTCTTACATGTCCCGGGAGGGGCTTCGACAGAGCGTCGGACAAGATACGTAGAATGCCCGAGAGCTTGCTCTGCCCACCAAAATGATTCGTAGCCTGTGCTCTCACACGGCATCCATGTGAGAGCTTCTGGAAGCGCAAAGATGGAGATGGGGAGCATATGTGAGGTCTGGAGTAGCCAAGGCCTCTGTAACTCGTTACCTGCCGAAAATCCACAATTAAATCGAGACGTGGATGCATACTTGGCTCTGGTAGGGAGACCAACATCGAAGTGGGCACCATTAGATCATTAAGGTTGCAAAAAAAATGTGGCGTAAAAACCTGGGGAACACAGGATTCCTGATAAAAGTAAAAACTTGCAGGATAACTACGGCGCTCATATCTATGGCGTTCTGTGTTTTCAGGCTGGTCATAGCACCAACTGGCCAAGCCCATAAATTGGAGTAGCTTCAAAATGGACGTGGTGACCATATAAAGCTAACATATGATGGGGCAGTGGAGTGTTCATCATTACCAAATGCTTTCTTGTCTTTCTGTCACCATCCCCAGAAATGTTCTCAATAGGTCTTGCAAAAATGACGGCCATGGCTCTTGAAGGGTGCGTGCCCAAGTCAGTCGAGATGAAATTCACAGACCTTGTACCCCATTTTTTCTCTGAATGTCATCTATCTGAATATGCCATTAGAGATACAATCTAAAACTCTTGTTTGGCAACAGATTCATTTCGTCCTTTTTCTATGGTGGCCCAACACTCCAGCCCACTCGACACATTCGATCCACCTGAGTGCCATCTAATATCCAGCCGTAATATACATGGTATTCATGGAAATGATGATTGGAAACATGGGTAGAGGAGACCCAAATAAGAAAATGCAAAAGGGTTAATATAGAAGGAAGTCACAAGAATTATTACAGCGGCGATCTATGGATGTGGACATGGTTTACCTTCCATATCCCAGCTGCGGGAAGAATTTGGAACAAGGTCCAGTCTTGATTAAATTCGAATCTCGAGTCAAACAGGAAGGGGTTGTATTCTTGGGGATGGGGATTCAAGGATTGGTAGCTACTTTTTTTCAATAAAACGGGGACGAACTAGTGAGACTCATAAACAGGTGATTTGGCAGAAGTATACATGATCATTTATGACGGATAACATTGCCAATGTGATGCCTCTGTTTCCTAGTAACCCAAGACAGAAGAACGATAGATTCGGCGTCGAAAACTATCCAAATATTTATAATGCGGATAATTTTGTCAGAAAATCATGCCTACTGAAAATTTCTAACATGTTCTCAGAGATAACTTCAAAAAAGGATGTCCGAAAACAGTGAAAACGATCAAGGACTTCCAATCATCAGGCAGTGAAGAAGATTAGGGATCCGAGGCAAAGAATCCACAACAGTTCCACGAGTTCCGGCTTCACCTCTTGAGCTATCCTCGTAGCGAAACAATCAAGAAATCCGTATCTCTTCCTAGAAAATGTCACCTCCTCAACTCAAACTTTTGGATAACGGAGATGACATGCAATTCAAAAATAAAGACAAGAGGAGGCAATAAAAACTTTCGTCGGGCTATGCCGTTCAATTTCTGGTATCCTTCACCGGAACCGCTGCTTCAGAGCCTATCATCCTCTGAAAACCTCATCTCCGTTATTCCCATCCCCAATGAATCTTTCGCTCATAGTGTAACTTTAAACGATAGCGGCGGCATCTATTGAAGGAAGATACAAGAGCGGTATAAACAATCTAGGAACTGTTTATTGGTGAATGAACACACGATTTTTACTATTCTGAAATTTCAGCCCAATACGCGTCTTCCCACTGAAGCGAACGGGAAGCGAAAGAAAGGCTTCAAGAAAGTACGAACATCACGCGACAGAATTAGAGGATAGCGGATAGCAGCGAGCAGAGAGCACCCGCGAAGCTGAAGATAAGGAAGAGACGGAGGAGGAACTGTATGCACTTACCCTGAATCCAAAAGAGGGAGGAAGATTGCGAGGAGCCGCGAGGGCCAACTCCATTCCGCCTTCTCCGATCAAACTCCTCCCGGTTCACCTCCAAGCTCGGCGCAGCCCAAACCGTCCTTCCGCCGCCATCGCGAGTTCCAGTTCCGAACCGCTCCAGGTTTATCTGCCGGCAGCCCGTCCCGTGGACCCCTACAGTTCTTCCTGCCGATGGCTTCCGTAGATCCCGTGTCCCCCCCTTCCTACAAGCCCTCTCTAGATGAGATCTAATCCGACCGCCGAACGAGCGATGCCCATCGGACAGTCATCATCAGAACAGACCTCCTAGGCGCGTTCCCTGCCAGGCTTTCACTATGCTAATGGACCTACAGCCCAGTCTTGAAGCGAGATAGAGAGGCCCTTCAGATACTGCGCACCTCCATGAGGCCGACGCCCGCGAAGCGTGATCTAGCAGTGCATTCCTTTCTGGGTTAATCTACATGAACTCAGCAAGAATCAGCAGTCATTATCGAAGATATTGAATTTCCAAAAATGTCTATTTTTATATGATCCCTCCGAAGTTTGAGTTTTGTCATGAACAATCACGAAGTCAAATCAGGGGATTACTTGACTAGTGGCACATGAAAGTCACGTTTGAGATTATTATTTTCTTTTTCTAGTTTTTATTTTTTATGCAAAGAAAAAAAACGTGACCAGAAATGCGCTGTGGTTTTCTTGTTTACCCAATTTTTTTTGAAATTTGTTGTACGATAGTAAGCGTCTGTCGATTTGTTTAAGGACATTCTTAGAGAGCGAAGGATTAGAAAAAAGGGGGAGTTACGACCTCTCTCCGAGAGCGACGACTGGGATGCAATGAAAGAATAATTATCTCTTTCCGATAACGTCAGCCATGAGAGCTTGTGGAACCCTAAAGAGTGAGAGTGCAACCTTCCTTGTTGGTTTTAATTTTTTAACTCCCACTCTTTGCTAGCTGCCTTCTTACTCTTCCTTTCCGGGGCACGATCCGCCACCTGTCCCCCCTTCTCTTCTGTTATGCGGAGCACTGTATTCCACGGAAAGTGGCATCGTTCCCCTACCCCAATCTCGGTGAGCTCTTTAATGGAAGCTATGCTGTCTCGAGGAGATGGACTCATCTACAAGGAGCTCTTTAATGACAACTTGACAGTCTGTAAAACTAATCCGAAGAGTCGACGCAGGGATGACGACACCCGCCCTCCTTTAATCCTTCCTTTTGGAAACCCAAGTAAAGCCGCCTCCGGCGGCTTACATTTGGAAGACGGAATCCCATATCAGTTCATCTTGTTGTCACCACCATCTCAGATGCCGATGCCCCTACGGCTAAACTAAGCTATATATTTGATTACACGATTCTCTTAATCTATAAGAGACAAGTTGCCAGGAGAGGAAGGAACCGACAAAGCCAAACCAGTTTCTCCGCGCTAGTGAATGACGCTATTGCAGCATAAGAATAATGGGTCTTCTCCTAGGGTTCCTTGGGCAAGTCTGGATTAATTAATGAGAGGCTCTTCCCTGTGCAATGTAGCTCCTGGGATATATAAAATCGAGACGGGGGATGACCTGCGAGTGTGGTTGCTTGTCCACTGGTGCTTGTCATGGCTAGGGATGGCCATCGAAACCGAAGTCACATGGTATCACGACTAGAGGGACGTGGCTGTTAGCAATGCATGCAGTTTCTCTGCGCTAGTTACTGACGCTATTGCATCATAAGAATAACGCGTCGTCTCCAAGGGTTCCGCGGGCAAGTCTGAGAATTAACTAACGGGGGCCTCTTACCGGTGCAATGCAGCTGCTAGGGATAAAAAAGCGAGATGGGGGATGGCCTGTGAGTGTGGTTGCTTGTCCATTGGTTCTTGTCATGGCTAGGGATGGCCCTCGAAATCAAAGCCACATGGTATCACGACTACAGGGATGTGCCTCTTGTCAATGCATGCTTTAGATCTTTGACGTTTTGCTTGGGGCTGTTTCTTTCATAACCTTAGTCGTGAGGATATTCCCACCTAACTTTCAAAGACATGAACAATCGAACTGATAAGATCCAGTAGAAGCCCCTTCATCGTACGCTACCAGCCGGTGACAGTAGGTGAGCATTATTTCTACTCTCGCTCGACCAAATGGCAGGTTTATTCTTTCAATTCATCAACATGTATAAGTCGATATATTCTTGGCGGGGGTCATGTAGATCAAGCATATACACCGTGACATATATTGCGGACATTGGCCTAATTTCATATAAACAAAGAAAATCAACTGGAGATGGGTCTGTCTGAATTACTACATGAGTATATGACTACAAATTAGTAATTTTCTTCACCAAATAAGGTTTAATGCAGAGTCAATTTTGGATTTTTTTATTATAAAAACCTCAAAGACCTAGATTATAAACCATATGTCAGCACCGGAGGTCCGGAAAACTGTATTGCATCTAAAATTGAACATAATGTTAAGGGACATCTGCCCAGTGTTAATGTTAAGGTTGATGCTAGCTTTGACGAAAATTTGACGACCTGACACCCGTACAGCAGGATTACAGGATTCAGCCAGTTTCCTGTGAAAATTTATTAAAGGTTGAATGTTTTGCAAGATTCTGGGTATTTGTCTATTTTTCAAGAAAAGATGTTCCATACGGGGAGCGGTACATGGATAAAAAGGAACTTATCTTTATATGTTGCTATGGAAAATCTAGAAATAACTTTAACAAAAAGTCGTATGCTGTGTAAACTAGCACATCCTTGTTAAACAGCTCATGAATCATTATAACGGTGAAATAGTTCGCACATTAAACCATGGGGTCGCGGGAGGCCAGAGAAGTTCATTGTACCCACTAATCATGTTATTCTATTGTTAGTTCCTTCGTATAAGTTCAAAGGCCAGGCTATGAAACTACCCTTAAATGCCTTCGGCGACGAGATGAACAAAACAGTTTGAACAATTACTATTTGCCAAAAGTCTGGCATGCGACATTCTTGTCTCGGAAAAATCGAGTGGACTTCTTTATGTTGATGGCAAGAATCTTGCAAGAGTGAGATCATTTCTCGTCTATAAGATATCCTACGGAAGGAGGATGTAACTATCAGATCTATAAGAGCCGTGGAGACGATTAAGCTGTCCGGAAACATCATGATTCAACGGAAGATCAAGGAGCTAAGTATCAGAATGTTAAAAATTAAAAAAGCACTGTGTAGAAAGCTATGAAAATAAGAATAATAATCCAAAACAACTAGATTCTCCCGCGAGGTCCGACATTTCTCGTCTAATTCGTGCTCATCTCTTAGACCTAGCCGCATATTATAATTCATCATATTCTCAAAAGCCTCTCGTTATTGGCCTCGAAATCAGCATAAACTTAGTAGGGGGAATAAATAGCCTGCATAGAGGAGTCACGATCACTGCAAGCAAGCAGGGCATAATAAACGGCCTCACCGTTTAAACGATTTTCGATTCAAAGTAGCCATGCAACACCGGAGGTGTCGGAGAATTCTCACTAAGTAGAACATAATGAGGATAATCTTTCTTCTTTTTGTAGTTTGTGAGCGATATCACTGACTAAAAAACGGTCGTTGAATCCCAGGCTAAATGGAGGCTTGGAGATCCCGATAAAACAATGAATGCTGCTAAGGACGAGGGGAGGGCCGCCAAGTCGCCCGAACACCACTCTCTGCATGACAACGTTTTAACCAGGGACATGGGGCTTGCTTTTCTCCCAAAGAAACTCGGGATTGAAAGGTGCCACATCGTATGGTATAAATATCGTCGTGCCTTTTCCCGTGTAAGCGAGCATACAGTGATTTTGAGTGTTCTAACGCCCCATGTTGAACACAGTTAAACTTCGTCCAACTGGCAAATGGAAAACGGCGCAGGGAAACGAAAATAATTTCCGATGATATCTGTCAATGATTAATCCGTCAGATGAAAAGGAGACTGGAAATTTGTGTGAAAAGAGCATACAAGCAGAAATTGGAAACTCAAGAATAGAGCAAACAACTCAAGTGACAACACTCAGAAACTCATTATCCCATTGCCAAGCATATATGGGGGAAAGTTGAGTGTCGTCGAAGGTTGATATGAAACCACAAAGAAAGCAAATACATCAGGGGTTGAGATTATTAGGCTTCCTATCAGAATTCCAATCCCAGTTCTAGCTCCGCTGGAGCCAGAAATTTACAGAGCCGTGAATCCGCCGTCAATAAGTGCCAAAGTGCACCTGCTCATCAGTAAGGCATTGCTGTGTTGGCTGAATCTCTTGATATTTTGAGACGACAGCTGCGTATACCAGAGGGCTAATCTGGTCCCTACTTGAGTTCTCAGACGAGCTGATCCCGCTGCCCTCACTTGACACACAGCCCACTCCGTAAAAACGGTCCATCCCTTCTATTTCCGTCAGACTGGAGCAGAGCATCTCGTCGAGCTCAGGGTTAAAGTAACAATCACTGGTACCTTGCAAGACCAATCCTTCTAATGAAGAAGAGTTATCGGTGAACGAATAGGCCAAGGCTGAAGGGTCTATCAGATCCTGTAGCTCGTCGTAGACGTGCGGTGTAGAATAAGTAACACCTAATGGGTTCTGAACGATCACGGTGTCTTCGTTGGAGAACCTGGCACTGAGTTTGATGACGAACTTCCTTACAGAAGAATGATCGTCGGACCCTTGGTGATCGTGGTCAGAGTAGAAGTGCACCGGCAGCTCAGGCCAATAGGGTGTCTGACAGGTGCCGTTGTTGGTGGGGCCACTGAAGTTTTCGTTCTGGATTATTCTGGCTTCTTGATTCAAACATCCGGGAGGTCGGCGTCCGTTTTGATGATCCTTACGCGGCTTTCCAAGTAGCTTCTTCTTTAGCCTTGTGTTCCAATAGTTCTTGATATCGTTATCAGTCCTTCCGGGCAGCTGTGCGGCTATAATAGACCACCTGCTCGTGAAACCATGATCGGAGTTCGGAAGGAGTAGATTATTCCCCATAATGTATAGAAAAATAAAATTGTGACTGCGAGATGAGATCATTCGAATACCTGCTCCCAATACTCATGTATAGGCTACATATGATGTTATCCTCTTCTTCGGAGAACCCGCCATGCTTGATGTTTGGACGAAGATAGTTGAGCCATCGGAGGCGGCAGCTCTTTCCACATCTCTTGAGGCCTTATTAGTACAAAATATGGGAAAAGAAAGATTTGATGTTTTGGATGAAGTATAAAAATTGATATGCATATTTGTACGAGGTGAGACAAGTACCGATCTTCTGCGGTAGAGTGATCCAGTTGCCACCGGTGCCATGCTGCTCGATGTAGGACTTGAGCTTGGCATCCTCTTCTGAAGACCAGGGGCCTTTCTTCACGTTGGCCTTGTCGCAGCACGGTGCTCTTCCCATGATGAAGCTATTTCCTGTTCATAAGATGTGTCAGTATCCTCCTCTCTTCTCCTTGTGCTTCTTCCTCTCTCCTTCAGTCGCAATCGTAACTTTAAAGGGCAGGGGGGAAAACTTCTACTGCAGAAAGAGGGGTAGAGGGGCGATTAAATAAGTTGGGCTAGAGGCCAGCTACCACTGTTTTGTCCCTCTTCCTTTTGTCTTTCTTAGACTCGAATCTATGGATCATTGGGTCATCGGGACTGGTCTACACGAATCCTCTACTTAAGCCTTCGCGCACAAAAATGGCATACAAACCCACAAACCGCAGACAGAAAATACGGGAAATACTCGAACTGGATTGCCATTTAACCCTAAATCTATATTCAATGCAGAGAGGAGGGAGGGGGAGGGAGGGAGGGAGGGAGGGAGGGAGAGAGGAGAGAGAGAGAGAGAGAGGGAGAGAGAGAGAGAGAGAGAGAGAGAGAGAGGGAGAGAGAGAGAGAGAGGAGAGAGAGAGAGAGAGAGAGAGGAGAGAGAGAGAGAGAGAGAGAGGGAGAGAGAGAGAGAGAGAGAGAGAGAGAGAGAGAGAAGAGAGAGAGAGAGAGAGAGAGAGAGAGAGGGAGAGAGAGGGAGAGAGAGGGAGGGGGAGAGAGAGAGAGAGAGAGAGAGAGAGAGAGAGAGAGAGAGAGAGAGAGAGAGAGAGAGAGAGAGAGAGGAGAGAGAGGGAGAGAGAGGGAGAGAGAGAGAGAGAGAGAGAGAGAGAGAGAGAGAGAGAGAGAGAGAGAGAGAGAGAGAGAGAGAGAGAGAGAGAGAGAGAGAGAGAGAGAGAGAGAGAGAGAGAGAGAGAGAGAGAGAGAGAGAGAGAGAGAGAGAGAGAGAGAGAGAGAGAGAGAGAGAGAGAGAGAGAGAGAGAGAGAGAGAGAGAGAGAGAGAGAGAGAGAGAGAGAGAGAGAGAGAGAGAGAGAGAGAGAGAGAGAGAGAGAGAGAGAGAGAGAGAGAGAGAGAGAGAGAGAGAGAGATTTCTAAACCTTTGGATGGGCAGTTAAATCATATATTTCGTAAAAGGGGAGGAATTGGCTTGTTTCATTCACGTGGATACGATCCATTGACGGAGTACACAACGGACGCAGAAATAAAAAAGTACTTATTCAAGAAAGATGTTCAACCCTAAAGCTTATGCATTCTAGTTGATAATCTGTCCATTATATACATTGAACTGGGTTATCATTACCATCATGAATTTTATTCCATAATAGACATTCATGTATTTAAACGTGTAGATCTGGTGAATGGCCAACGGGTTCAAATAGTTTGTGTGACGGGATGATTTGAGCCAGATCTACAGAGTGATATAGTATGAGAACTTAATCAACTGGAGGTTTTAATGGGCTCCTGTTAGCGATTTCTGTTGGGATGAAAAAAGGTATCGTTATCACTGATCCATCTTCCAGAATTCTATTGCACTTCAGTATTCCTCCTTAGTAATTGCCAAACTTCCGTGATATAACCATATTTCAGCTGGTTATCTTGTGCAAATAGAGATATATTTACAAAAGTGGTTTTTTATTTGTTTAAAAGAGGAAAAAGAACACCAGAAAGGAAGCAGTCATCGAAGAACATGGCCTCTCAAATATTTATGCCTTGTAGTGGTTGCAAAGGAGTTCATCTCAATTTGCACAATGAGCACTCTCTTAGAGCGTATTTTCTTAATATGACAAGAGATTGTGACATTCAAAAGGAGAAGCCTAACTCTTGAAATGATGTCAATTTTTATGACCTTATAGTATTGGGTTTGAGAGAAAAATGCAATTTTTTTTTGTTGATGAACTCCTTGAACAATTTAAAATTTTAAAATTTTATGTTCATTTTAGATGATTTAAATTATTTATATTTTAAATTTAAAATAATTGCATATATATAATCAAATGTTTTGGTTCACTTTAACTTATTTGAGG
Organism: Spirodela polyrhiza; assembly: GCA_024713555.1. Classification (NCBI taxonomy): domain Eukaryota; kingdom Viridiplantae; phylum Streptophyta; class Magnoliopsida; order Alismatales; family Araceae; genus Spirodela; species Spirodela polyrhiza. Next base: position 1,008,302 of record CM046532.1, read on the forward strand.
TGATAATTAACTTTTAAAAATTCAACTATCTCAGAGATAGAGAGAAGAATACACATTTAGATTTGGATAAGTCAGGTTAGGTCAAGATTTTCATGCTTTGACCGAGTTATGATCAAACTGAATTTAGTTCTAAGTTTAGGTCTCAGCCAAAAACTTGACTGTGACCGTGACCGTTGATCCCTATTTTTATTTTAATTTGAAACGAAAAAGGAGCTAAAGCCATCGAAAGGCCAAGCACTTCCTCACACATCAATCAGAAGACCAATACACAACCTGATGTGCCCTCATGCAAGCAAGAAGATCCCTAGTGGGGAAAGGAGCCCAGGCTATCTAACCCTTTGACAACGGGCCGGCTTAGGCCCATTTAGATATGATTTCCTTTATTATTAATTTTATGTTTCTTTTCGATTTTGAGAACACCACAAAACCTCCAATGATTTAGTCTCGCTGCTTAAATTGAAATGATCATCAACAAGGGGGTAAATAAGTAGTGAAGTCGTATGGCCGATAAAGGGGAACAAGATTATCCCGGCACATCTGCCTGTGAAGCGAAAATGTGCTTCCTCGTTGATGATATATTACCTCTAATACGACGGTTGCATTGGGTTGGGAGATGACGCGACCAAAAATGCCAATTATTTTCCCCTGGGGATCTTATCATGTGATATCATGTTTCCAGAAGAAATTGTCGTTCTTGTTGGGGTTGTGCCGAGAAAGATCTTGGGCTTGGGCCGGGTATCCGAAAGGTGCCCAAAAAGTGGGTGTTATTGCAATCCGGCCCTAGGTTGGCCAAACTCACTTTATATTAAATTGAAGGGCGCCGCCTCATGTTATGAGGACAGTGAAGGGGCGTGCATGAGGTTGAGTGAGAGGGATGGTGCCTCTTTGTCCTTTTCGATTGTGAGATATAGAGAGTGTCTCTCCTAAGAAGGAAGAACAAGTGGGGCGTTCAACCATGGATGCAGGAGCATTCTTCGAACCACGTAGACCTTGGTGTGTCCTCGTTTTGTTCCTCCAGTTCCTCTTCTTCTCCCGTGTTTTCATTTCTTCCGCTGCGCAACAGGGGTACCCTCATCCCGGAACAGTTCTATTGAACAAGAGTCCTGGTAATTAGATTTTATGAAGCCTTTAACTTGCTATAGATATAAATAAAATTTATACGGATGAAACGGTTAGGGATCTGTTTGCATTTAAGCATGATATCTATCTTTTTTGACTCAGGCAATGCAGTGTCTCTCTCGCTTTGTTTCATATTTTGTGCGAGTTTCTTGTGAATGCATCTAGAACGGGAGATGACACCTAATTCGCCTATAGGATTGAAAAGGTTCATTTGTGGATCTATTCTCACGGTAGGACGTCCCACTTCCGGATATACTAACCCGGGAATGACGATTTTCAACGACCATGACTTGTTGAGGATGACTTGAAAACTCCAACAAATTTGGCGACCTTTAGAATATAGGTATGTGGAATTGCTGGCCCTGAAGTAAGGTGGTATAGGTCACAGGTGTTCTCTTCGTTTCATGGACGAAAGCTATCCAAATGGATTCTTTACCTAACGGTACAGCCGTTCGGGCAAAATACCTGACGAATATCTGCAATGACTCATAGTTTTCCTACCCTGACGTTATTTAATTTAACTTAAGTTATCATCTCGTATTTCACATTGGTCTAATTACCTTCGGAATTAAGGTCTCCTCTCCGACTAGCCGCGTCGTCATCTCATTTAATTCAACTTTTGTCCTTAGCTGTAATATGTTACCAAGATGATGGTCCGCTCCATTTCTTTGATAAAATAAACAGCCTTCCAATAAAGGGAAAATCCTGTCCTATCTTATCAACTCTAACCTCTATTGTCACGCTGCAATTTTATATTAAAAAAAAAAAATCCAAAACCAAGATTTGAAGTGTGTGCTTTCATCCACTCAAACTTTGCTTTTAAGATGTGACACAAAAATCTATACCTTTATTTAGATCTCGTTTTATTGCTCTAGAGATAAGGCAAATTGACTATAGGGTTTGTCAATCATGATTGATGGTCGATCTGATCAAAATAGTTGATCTAATCAGCCAAAAATTATTAATCGTGATTGTAGATCATTGATCTTGACAATCTGAACGAACATGGTCAAGTAATCATCATATAATATTATATTATGCCTAAAGATTATATATAAAATATATATACAATATGAATATTAAATATTTTTATATTTAAATATTATATATAATATGTCTATAATATATATTAAATATTACATATAAATATTATATATAAATTTATATACTAATATATATGCATTGGCATAATATATATTTATATATTAGGCCCATGTTTCACATATTCGTATATATACAATATGTATATTAAATATATATACATAGGCACAATATATATTTATATATTAGGCCTAAATATTATATATAATATGTATATGCTACATAAAATAAATAAATAAATAAATAAATAAATAAATATTATATTTTAGACGCTACATACAAAGGGTCTTCAAGAGTGGGAGGAGAGAGAGGAGTGGTCGACGGGAGTGAGAGGAAGGGAGGAGAGAGAGAGGAGAGAGAGAGAGAGAGAGAGAGAGAGAGAGAGAGAGAGAGAGAGAGAGAGAGAGAGAGAGAGAGATTTAATCACTCTCTTCAATGTTGAATGATAACTGTTGAATGATAGAAAGCAATCATCCAATGAATAGGTCAACTATAGGTCTTCAATTTGCCGAGCAATTGATGGCCCGAATTGTGATCGTGTTGGTCGATTGATCAATCATATGATCATTGATCTGAAAATCAAGTAATCATGATTAGTGTAACCTAATTGACTACTCTGAGAGGTCCCAATTATACCCTATTGTAAAATAACGCCTCATTAATGTATTGCTATTAGTTTGGATCATACGTTTATATCTTCATTTTTTGCCTATCTCAATCATTTTCAAATTTTCAGCTAATATTATCATATCTAAGTTTGTTCCAAATGAAGTGATTCCAACTTTCTATAGCATCAATTCTAACCTAGTCCTATGTCTCAGTCCATGAACAAAGAGGGGATCCAAAATGGTCTATCCTATAACAGGTTTGAGTTTGGTTCACCGACCAACAAAAGATCGAAAATGGGTGAAAAGGGTAGTCTCATTTAAATACTTCTGGAGCAAGTAGACGTCCTAGGTAATTTAGGACGTCGTAATGGAATTCTCAATGGCTCCAACGACTGATTTACACAAGTAAATCACATGACTGTATGCAATTCAGAGTTTTGCAATTAGCTAGAACACATGAATTTCTTACGTGAAATTATTATCGATTAAATGGACCGTGAGTGAAAAATAAAACAAACTAATAAACTCAGACCCTCCCGCTCCGAATTTCAACAAAATGAAAAAAAAGAGTCTAGAATCTTAGTTCGTCTTAAATAATCTTGGAGAAGTCTCAAGTGGGTATGCGATTTGTTTGAATTCCAAAATTCGCCCGACATGATCAGCCAAGCAAAAACTTAAAATAACCACAGGAAGGATATATCAGCTAAAGCTTGCAGCATATCGAAGAATATGTATGAGGGTCACAAGGCAAGGAGGAACGCCTGAATTGCTGTGATCGTGGTGGTAGATCAGAGTCCCCTAATGTGCACTGAAGACAAGATGAAAAGGGATTTATCTCTCTCGCCAAACGCGTGCACCAACGTAACCGACAGAAAGTGAAGATGCGTATACCATCTTATTTTTTCATGAAACAAGTCAGTCACCTAAGTATGGTTCACTCATTCAGAAAGAGGCGTCAATGAGGATATTGATTCACTGCTTCAATAATCATTGACGAAGTCAAAGGTACCATTTATTTTCATCTCCATGTAGTATGGCCCTGTCGTCATTTATTTTACTCCTTGGAGATAAAGATAATAAGCAGCTTAGAGATCCCTAGTAAGGCCGCTGGCCGATGATGTTGCCGCGGGGGCTATAGTTGCATGTAATAAAGATGGCCCCGTTGTTGCACTTGACGCGAGCGCAGCCGAGGTTCACAGAGTTGCGCCAAACCACCTGCGTGTAGTGTCCGCATACCTTCCCCGTCGCGCATGTATTGGTGGCATAGTTGTAGTACTGCTTCTCGTCGACCCAGAGTTGGACTGCCTCTCGAGCTGTCCACTCTTTTCCGCTCCCCCAGAAGAGGTTCTCGCCATACGGTCCGCCGGAGTGCACAAGGTTGCAGTCGCCCTTCCTTTGATTGGCATAATTCTGCGCGTAATCAGCCAGGGTGGCACTCCACACCATTGGGCCGACCCCGACCGCAGAGCGGGCTGTGTTGTGGGCATTTAGGTAGTCCTGGGGAGAGTTTTGGGCTCGGACTGATCCTACAGTCCCTAGCACCAACACACAAGCCAATAGTGCTACAGGAAGCTGGTATGCCGCCATTTCCTCCCCTCCGTCCGCTAACCTCTCTCTGGTTTCCTTTGGCCATGGAACGTCTCTATTCGTGTATTTATAGGTGAAGCGCTGTCTGATACGTGCGAAACGTAAGGACCTCAGTTTGGAGAGAGACTGTTGGTCGTTCTTCTTCCGACTGTCGTGTCAGATTTCTTTAGGAATTAAGAAAAATAAGGAATACAAATCCAGGACTCTTCTCCAGAAATAATGTATATGACTTGCAAGGCGACCAACGGTATTCCCGAGAAGCAATTAATCTTTTCTAACGAGTCACATCAGGTGGACCGTCTAGCCTTGCGTATGCCTACTATTAAAACAAATTAAATGGAAAGAGTAATACGGAACATTTCCCCTCTCCATCGTGGATGTACCCGCAGCATGGAAAAACTCTAGCGGATGATGCATGTTTCTCCATCATTTAATACGTCAGAGATAACTTCTGACTTATCAAATGGGCAGAGCGCCCTTCGCGCTGACGTCCCTGTCCCCCCGTTTCTTCTGAAACTTCCTATTCGAGGGCTATTTCCACGAACTATGCACATACCGCCGCCGAGGAAAGAATTCCACTCGACAGAAGAGAAAAGTATGCCTCTTCTTTTTTCTCCCTCTCGCTGTCTGACCGTCGGTGGAACGCTCAGCCCCTCCCGTCTGCAGATAGTTCCCGTGCGACCATCTGTTCTCCCCCAATGTGAGCCGATCGGTTTGATTTCTCGCGTGCATTCGTCCTGGATATGACATGGACTATGCGGAGAATCGACTGGTCGAAACTCTTCTGGCCCATGTTCGGTGTCTTCTCCCACGAGAATCACGAAGGGATGCGCGTGCAGCATGGAAAAAGTCCACCGGATAATGCATATTTTTTAAACGCCGTGCCTTCTCTAGATAAGCACAAGAAAGAAAACTTCTCAGCGTATCCAAGGGGCAGAGTGCCCTTCGCACTGACGTCCCTGTCCCCCCCCGTCTCTTCTGAAACTTCCTATTCGAGGGCTATTTCCACGAACTAGGCACATTACCGCAGCCGAGGAAAGAATTCCACTGGACAGAAGATAAAGTACGCCTCTTCTTTTTTCTCCCTCTCGCTGTCTGACCGTCGGTGGAACGCCCAGCCCCTCTATCTGCGGATAGTTGGCGTGCGACGACCTGTTCTCGCCCATTGTGAACCGATCGGTTTGATTTCTCGCGTGCGTTTGTCCTGGATATGGCGTGGACTATGCAGAGAATCGACATCTCGAGACTCTTTTGACTCATGAACTGGGCATAGTACGCCTCTGTCGCCGCCTCCCCCATCGTCCCTCGTTCGGCTGCAGTCGTCGCCAGCTCCCCTCCGCCGCCAGTCGCCGCCTCCGGTCCCCCTCCACCGTCGGTAACTGCTGCCGGCGCCCCTCTGCCACCTGCCGCCGCTCAAGCCTTAACCGCCCCGTCGGTTCCGCCGCCGTCGGGCGGGTATTTCCCAAATTAGGGCTTAAACACCCTGGTTCGTGGGATACTGGGCCGCGGAACCAACCGGTTCGGATCCCCCCTTACCGAACCGGCCTCATCTGGCGCAACCCAGGCCGACTCAAGCCCCTTGGCCTGAACCGGTTTGAGTCGTCTGCTGGCTTGCTCTGCACCCCTGGCCCGCACTGTTGGGTCAGCAGTCCGCTGCCAGTCAACAATCAACACTATGGTTAACGCTTAACTTTGAGTTAAAAGTCAACGGTCAACGATTACTTATGTGGCCCAAGGCCTCTCGAATGACCTCTTTCCACAGCCAATACTTTGATGTCTTACATCTATATTACCTACTCTTTTAATGTTTTCTTGTGATTCTAACTAAGTGATACTATAGGTTAGTCTCTTTTCATGTTGAGTGTTTTTTTATCAAAAATTTCACCACACTTTATTAGATTTGAGCACCATATGGTTGGCAATTTGCCTGCATTGCTTGGCCCTCACCTACTATCCTAATTGAGGATGATTTTTGAGCTACTTATGACTTCTAAATTTCCCCTTCTCAAGTTTTTTTAGACATTGTGTGTGATTGCTGCTTTCATTTATTAGATCATCATTAAGCCTCATTTATCATCCCCAATGAGGAGAGACCTCCACGTGATCTACCCTAGCTTTTATTCTCATTTCTTGTCTAACGTGATACCTCTCCTTCTCTTCTACAACTCCATATTGTTTGAAGAGCAAATTTGTAACTAACAAATCACATATTTGGCTTAGATATTTCCACTAAATAAACTTAATTTAATGCGTACATAATTTGCTTTCACAAGTTTTACTTGATCACTTATGTTCATATGTCATTCAAGATTACTTTTATTTAAGTGTTCATTTATTTGAGGTTGATGAGTTGAGATTGGGGTGTAATTATGCCTCAATCTACTCAATCATATATATATATGATCACGATAAAATTATAATTCACCAAATAAACGTAGATTAGATGAGTCAAGTAGTCTCCTCATGAAATTGGGGTGAAGATTTAATTTATTTTAATTTAAGATGATAAGGATAAAATGTGTGAACACAAGGAAGAGAAGTATGAGCATGGGAAAAGAAGATGAGAAGCAATGTGAAGGATGAAATGGAATAGAATAAGATGAACAAACCAAAATAATCTAAATCTAATCTATTAAATCCAGATTGATGATCCTTAAAACCAACCTAATTTCTCCACTCCCCTCTCTCTATTCTCATTGAGAGGAGGTGATCATTTAAGCCATGAGAAAGATCTCTTCAGCCGAGTACTCTCTCAATCCTAAATCAAGCACATCAATGATGTTGAGCCTAAAGAATTCACACCCAATTGCAATGACCTAAGCCTAAAGTTCTTTTAACAGTGGCTACTTATAAAATTCATCAATCACATGTTAAAATAGGGCAGCCGCATTGTCTCCTTCCCTCTCTCTCATGTACAAGAAATTAGGTTGAGAGATCAAATGGTTGTAACCCATTAAATTATGGAATTAATCATTGGATCATCAAGTTTCTAATGTCATAATAATATTGTGATAATCTTTATATTCATGTCCTTAGTGATTCCTATTTGACATAATAATCTATATTTATGCATGACTAATGATATATTATTAGAGGTTTTTCTTGTTTCTTGTTATATTTCTTGACACTTCTCATTAACATGACATCAATGATAACATAACTGAAAATCTTGTCAAATTTTAGGCTCCCAAAAAAATCACTAATAAGTGGGACTAGGTGATTTTACATGTCAAATAAAGAGTATAAGAACTTCATTGATTTAAACATTGTTCTTCAATGTTGTATCAATATGTTTCAACCAAGTTCATAGCCTTATGGAATTCTTCTAAATGGTTGATAATATGACTAGACTTAGACATTGGCAGATTGAATGACTTTTTGCAAGGAATATTGAATAGAAGTGGTGGGTTTTCATATATTCCAATTATGATGAACTTGAATTAGGGGTTAAATTGTCATCGTGAGTGCAACCAAGTTCATGAAAATGATATTTATAAACCTTTACTCTTATGGTTTAGGATGAGTAAGGGTCGATCCTTAAGGAGCTTAAGTAATGAGAGTAAAAATTCTGCTTATGTTACTTATATATATCTAGAAGGTGATGAGCAAAATCAAATGTGATGAGGGTGAAAGATAAAAGAGACAAAGAAGGGAGAGAAAATAGAAATGATAGAATACAATAGAATGATGAAATAAATAAAGAAACTAATTGAATTTAAGAGTTACTTTATCCATGGAAAGAATTATAAGGAGGACTAATTTTGGATCAAACACAAACCTCATTATGTACTAGTCTTAGGCTAAGTGATGTTTGATCCATAACGATTTTGATGCACTATATGGAATCTCTTTTCCATGATAATTTTGAGTGTAAAAATGTCATTGGTTAGGCATGATTTCTCTTCTTTTTCCTTTGGCTAACCACTACAAAAGAAAGCGCCAAAAAGCCCTCTCAAAGAGGGGGTGAGAGGCCTCAAAGCTCTAGAGAATTGGTCCTCTCTAAGAGACTGTGATGATTAGTAACCACCTCTCTTAGTAGACAGCTTAGATTTCTCCATGAGGGTGACACTTTAATTTTCCTCTCATCTCATCTTAAGGGGCCTTAAGATGAGCAACATGCATCTTATCTCTTAATAACCCTTTTAAGTTTAAATAAGCTAGACTAAGATGGTGCGTCACTTAAGGTTCAAATGAGTATGATCCCCTCTTAAGCTCATAAAGGTATTAGGTTAACCCTCTCCATAAGACCTAAGCTTTCTTTTTAGGCTAAGAACCTAGGCTTCTCCTATCTACTTCTAACTCATAATAAAATCTCACATAAGTCTTTGCATTTAAATCATTATCAAGAAAATGTACGAGAGTCATCACTTGACTTCATAAAAGTTAGTGAGGTTAGTCTCATAAAATTAATAAAACAAAGAAAATAATATATAGTAAGACTTTAATGGTAAAATATTATAAATATCATAATGAGTTGTTAACATATATATAATCATATTCTCTACCTAATAATTAATATTTATATATAAGTTATTAATACATAGATGTAATTACTAATTTATAATTATCACTAGACTTAAACATTGGAAAAGTGAATAACATTTTGTAAGGAATATTGAATGAAATTGGTGGGTTTTCATATATTTCACTTATGACACCAACAACCTCATTAATTTATATTGTTATTGTAAGATCTAAGGGGGTAAATTACTATTTCTACAATCTTAGATTTTATTCATTAATCACGGATTTTCGACATGTGTTAACACTATTCTTCATGGTTGTCTATGTGTAAATTTTCTTTCTCTATCCTCCAATGAGTTTTCTCACAATTTTCTTTTCCACGCAAATGAGACTCAATCTTTTAATACTATTCACCCCTCACCTAGTTACTTTCAATCTCATAAGATAATTTCTATCAAATTTCACTATTTTTCTTAAAAATACACATTGAATTTCACAAGAATAACATCTCAACAACTCAAATTTGATCTTTGTAGAGATTTAGCCCCTTTTGGGTCAACTTAGGCTTAGAGCACCTCGTACCTTTGCCCTAAAACCTTTTTATCTCAAAACCCAATTATCATAGGGCCTAATAGAACTTATTTAAGAGATCAAATTCTTTTTGTAGTTGATGAAGGATAAGGTAATTTGCACATGTTTGAAACTCTATGGTGAAGTTACTTGATTGTAGGGAGGATTATTTATGATAAAGTTTTGTTGAATTATTATTTTTGGCTTCTTCAACTTTCTTTATTTGTAATGCTTGATTCACAAATGGTTTCTCATTTTTTACTCAAAAGATAAATATGAAATGTTAGTTTAAATCCTTATTATTTTTCAGAATACGTGATAACAACCTATGACCATTGAGAATTCAAAAAATTTCTATTCATTGGTTTGTTCAATTTAGAATTAGAAATGGAGATTTGCCTCTCATAGATGAATAACTTTGTTATTTATGTTGACTTCAAATACAAATGTTGAGGTTGTTATTTTCTTGACATAAGTAGCTAATATGTCACAATCTAGATTTTAAGTTTGAGACTTATAAAAGCCTATTTAATATTTCGAATACTTTTTTTCTTTTTATAATACATGCGACTAATACTTAAATTGTTGTATATAAATGGTCAAATAATTATAGATAAATGAATTAAAATAATAAATATCATTTACCTTGTCTCATAAATCTGACACTTTATCTATTCATCTAATCATTTAATATCATAGTTTAATCCCTTGGATTAATATGTTAGGCATAATATCACAAGATAAATCATTAAGTTTAATACATAAAATGTATCAAACATTTATGATGATTTTGTGGATGATATTATATCTCAATAATATATTTTCTCATTAAATGTAATATCAAAACATATGTCTAAGAGCATCAACAATTATAACTTCAACCTTGTAAACTTTGATCCTCTATTAGCTACCATTAAGAATTGTCACAATGTGGCAACCTTTTTATTTCCTCTACAATCCTACATAGTGTAATTGTGCTAACAATGAGAGGCTTGTTTTAAAATTTGTATCCTCTCACTCCATTCCATCAATCCCCTCTCATGTTTGCGTCAATTTCTAACTCAATGTGCCTTTGCCTTTCCCTATAGATTCATCAACAACCATGAGATGAATTATTTCCTTGTGATAAAAAATATTTCTCTTGACTGTTGTAGGCAAATCCATAGATAGATAGATAGCTAGCTAGATAGATATATAAATAGGTAGATAGATAGATAGATAGATAGATAGATAGATAGCTAGATAGATAGATAGCTAGCTAGATAGATATATAACTAGATAGATAGTTATATAAATAGATATATAGATAGATAGATAGATAGATAGATAAATAGCTAGATAGATATATAAATAGATAGATAGCTATGTAAATAGATAGATAGATAGATAGATATATAGATATATAGATAGATAGATAGATAGATAGATATATAGATATATAGATAGATAGATAGATAGATAGATAGATAGATAGATAGATAGATAGAGAGAGAGAGAGAGAGAGAGAGAGAGAGAGAGAGAGAGAGAGAGAGAGAGAGAGAGAGAGAGAGAGAGAGAGAGAGAGAGAGAGAGAGAGAGAGAGAGAGAGAGAGAGAGAGAGAGAGAGAGGAAGAGAGAGAAAGTATGATAACAAGGATTGTTCAGTCATTTCAAATAAAATTAGATGTTATTACAATATTTTTAAAAAAATTGCAACATATTTGTCTAAAATTTGGAGTTCTGTATTGTACAAGTGTGAGGGATTAAAAAGAGTCTTTTATTGTGAAAGAACCTTTTCAAATAAAGGAAGCTATAAGGAGAATGAGAATGGTACTTCAATGATGGGACTAGAGATTGGAAAATATTTTTTTTGATGATTGGAGAATTAATTGGATATCATGGTTGACAAAAGAAACTTGGAGAATGCATATTAATAAATCAATGTCTATGATAAGTCCCTATATTCATATTAATAGATGGTTTCCCCTGGTCTCAGAAGGTAGAATAAGCTTGACTGAACCCATGTGTGTAACTCTCTCTCTCTCTCTCTCTCTCTCTCTCTTTCTCTCATGTTATGTTGTAGAGGTCAAAAAAAAACATACTCTTGCTTCCTTTCCAATGGTGAGTCCCTCATCGATTTTGGCACTGGAGCTTTTCTCTTCTTGTGATGATGTGTCTTGTGCAATTGGTCATAAATACACCATTAAATAGATACACCATTCAATAAATAGTGTTAAACAATTGTACACAACCTAAAATATAGTTTTTCCCACGATACTACTCTCCTAAACTCATTATGTGTAGGTGAACCATTTTATGATTTTTATGCAAGAGAGATATTAATTGCCTTGATTGCACTATTTCGACAAGAAGAAAAAAAAATTGAAACCAATTAGGCTAATGGCCTATGTACACTATAGATCTAACAATGCTAGGAGAGCTTGTGCTGTGTATTCATGGTGCTCACAAGTGGGGGAACCTTCTCAAGCTTCCTTAGCTCTATTCCTTACTGATAAGTTTGAGCCATCATGGACTCAAATATGATTTTCTTTTTCATTCTCACTTTATTATTCTCATTCTTCATGAATCAACACTAAATTATTAATCCACTTCACCTTCTAGAAGAGGGGAGATTGCAAACTTCTGCAATTTTGCACTTTTTTGAGGCTGATTTTATGGGCCATGACACCTTCGAATTGTGGATCATAGAGAGGTAGTACTATGATTATAGTACCAACAGGTTCATAAAGAGGTTATTGGTGTGGGCACTACACATTAGTGATTTGGTGTAGTTCAATTAGGTTGGCCTTTGCTCATGTCCACTATGACAATGGGACCATCATAATTGTCTTGAAAACTACATTGACTACCGAGTTTACTAGTAGCTTTGACATTCTATTTATTTGATGTATAATAAATGTGAAAAAACCCAACATAGGATTTAGAGGAATAGAACAAAAGCTTTTAAGATTGAATTCTCTTAGCTTCTTTTAAATTTCTATAGATAAATCTAAGGATAGAATGAATTCCCACATCTTAAGATTATAGGATCATTAGTCATCTTTTGATCTAGGTTTGACCATGGTTAATTAAGTTGAATCAAATATATTCTAAAGTTTGAGATCACCAAATGTGTGAGAAGTTTATCTTATATCACTCTTACGTAATAGAACAAAATTAATTTTTGTGATAAGATCAGAATTGACCACGAAATTAACTTCATTGACTTCAAAATGTCTTGAATGATGGTATGACAAGTTGAGAAGAGTGAAATAAGTAGTTTGGATGTTGTGGTGTTGAATCTCACGACCTCCCAAAGTGGGGCAATTAACTCTCATGACCTCTCCTTAAGGAGCAATTACCCTCACAACTTCCATTTGAATTAGGGAGGATTCTTGAAGATAGAACTTCAAATTACCTCATTTAAAAACCTTTTCTCTTTATAATCCATGAGCCAACTCTTTTATAAAGAGTTCTTAAGGGTAGTTATAAGAAAGAAAAGTTATATATAGCAAAGGAATGTTTAATGCCTCCTAATTGACTTCTTTGGTTCACTTGACTTATCTAGAGTTGTCCTTCACATCTTGAACTTTCTTTTACCTTTGATCAAGGCCTTGATAAATATCTTATGGCTCCTTAGTCAAATTCTCAAATGGTGCTTAATAAGGATCAATAGTCATAGACTTGGTCAAGTTTTTAACTATGACCTAAACATAGGCCTAAGTTCGTTTGGTCACAATTTAGTCAAAGTAAGAAAATTTTGACCTAACTTATGACCTATCCAAATTAAAATGTGTATGTTTTTTCCTCTTTACCTTCAAGATAGTTGACTATTTTAAGCATACAAAGTTAAATGTAACATCACAAAAATTAAAATAAGTCAAAATATTTAATTATATATATTTATTATATTTATAAAACATAAAAAATTCAAAAAACGTTTTGTCATTGGAAGAGGATGCATTGTGAGGATCTTATAGTGGTGGTAGAAGAGAAGCGTGTGGCAGTGTGATGGACTTTAGTCATTGGTAACTAAAATCTTCAAATTCTCTATTTATAAACCTTATCCAAATATATCTATATCTTAAATGTATAGTGGATTAGGGTCAAACACAAGGAGAATTTTGTGAATAAATGATCACTATTAATGGATAAACCTACTCAAGTTCAATGTTGATTCTTGCTTGCGATGGTAGAAGATTAAATATAATTTTCTTGTCGATGTTAGAAGAAAATGAGTCCACGTTGAGAGGAGAAATCCTCTCAAAGCTTCCATAACCACCTCACAAACAAGTTATGAATGTCTCACAGGATAGATCCTCAAATGTATTGGCACATTTGAATGATCAAATCAGAGACGCAAGGAAAGTCAATGCATATCAAATTGTAGAATTAATTGAACGCAAATCACAAATTCTAGTCTGAAAATTGAAAGTCAATGAAATAGATTGATGATTCTCCCTCTTCCTTTGATGAACATGGGGAGTAGACAGTGGGGAGAGAGGCAGCCTGCTTATGGATTGCAGATGGCACCAGGGGAGAAGGCGATGAGATGGTCAACTATGCGTGGAGTAGAGTCGCACCCAAGGGAGAGATAGACGGAGGTCTAATCATGAATGCCCCCCTGAGTGGCAGCTGCAATCCTTTTGGGATTGTGTGTCCTATCAAGCGCCTTCTAAGAATGCCCTTGTTCCTTATGAGATTCACAAATAAATCATGTTTAGACTTTTACCCTTTTGTATACAAGTATTATTAATAAGCCCATGATGATAATAAATCAAAATGTATGGTGCATGATCATGAGTTACTATTCTTCCACTCAATAATTATTGCTCATATATTTCCCTCCTTACTTATCTTGAGAATTTGATTCTTGTGGAATATAGGAGAATGATATAATTAATGAACTATAGTGTAAACTTATACAAATTATGCAATTGGCATATATTCACCATATTTATATATTCTTTAGACCTTAATTATTGATTATATCACCTCCCTTAATATGATAATGCAGAGAATTATCACAATGTAAGAACTTGTGGTGCCAAAAGAGGACGCATGATGAGGGAGGATCATGTAGTGGCAGTGATAGAAGATCATGTGGTAGTATAAGAGCTTGTGGCACAACAAGGGAGGATCCTACAGTAGTGGGAGTGATAGAAGATCATGTGGTGGTAAAGGAGCTTGTGGCACGAGAAGAAGATGCACAACAAGGGAGGATCCTACAGTAGTGGCAGTGATAGAAGATCATGTGGAGGTAGAGGATGGAAAACAAGGGAGGATCCTACAGTGGTGGCAATAGAAGATCATGTGGAGCTTGTGGTTCAGAAAGAGGGGACACAATGAGGGGAGAGAGAGAGAGAGAGAGAACTTGGTGTAGTACTAGATCACCAAGACGATCTTGGACTGCATGATGAGGGTGGTAATAGCTCCATCCTATAGTAAAGAGCTGACCAAACTACTCACATGATTGAAGGGTTAATTCAACTTCTACTTGGTGCTGAAGAGACACCTTAAGGGGCTGAAGAGGTGTCTCCACCTCAACCCCCAAGAGGTCACACGAAGAGAGGTCAAGTAGCGCCCCAACTACCACCTAATATGAGGGGATGCTAAGCAGCACCCCAACCACCACCTAGTATGAGGGGATGCTAAGCAGTGCTCCAAGTGTTACTTGATGTGAAGGGACACCAAGTAGGCTAGCAATTGTCAAAACAACCACCATCTGTAGGCCAATAGTTGGGTCGGTCAATATGGCTCCAAGAGAAATGGTTGGGGCATTAATTGTGACTTGGTTTGTGGCACCTCTTTACATTCCTTACCACTCTATCTTGTGCCTATAAGTACCTCTAAATTGTAAGAACTTAGTAATATAATTTCAAGTGGAGTTTCCTTGATTTTAGTGATCATTGTCACTCCAAGTTGGAGTTGGTTGTGAGGACCCATACTCCCAGATAGGAGTTGACTTGCGGTTGCTAAACCTTCCCTCTTTCACCACCTATACCTTCCCTTCCCTTTCTTCATCATCCACTATCACTTGAACACATTGGAGATTTCACCACAATCTAAGGACAGATCAACATAGGTCAAACAGCGGGGGCTTCTTCTAGCCCTCAAGGATTGTTCTCTCTATGATTTGTTTATTTAATATCTCAATCATGCTCTTGATGTGTGATCTATAAGTTAGCTATTGATGTTATTAGTCAATTTAGATCACCTCGTGATGCATTTGAATCGAGATTTTCTAAGGAGTTTAATCCCCTACTTGTGGGCTTTGTTAAGTTCATGGATATGTACTTTACCCCATTGTGGAGAACAATCTATGCATAAGTCTTTTTTTATTTAATTCCCTATTATTCTTCTTAAATTTATATATCTTAGTTCCCATCAGATCTTATATTATGGTGTTGTAATGCAGTAATAATCATACCTAGACCGAAAAAGTTGAAATAATAATTTGTTAGCTGATTAGACACTCGTGAACTGATTTAGTAAATTGACCATTTTTGATCCTATTGTTAAACTACACAAGTCCTCATTTTTATTCTGATATTACCAATACCTTTGATTTTTTTATAAATGCTTGTCAGTTGGAAAAGTAGATAAGCAACCTATTATAATTTTGCTGAATATTTTTGCCATATGTTTTATCAGAGCATATGAACTTGTTTTCACTCTTGAGTCTTTACGCTGCTGTTCTTGATCACTGGATTTGAGATTTATTGCACAAATTCGATCAATCTCAATTGTTAAGGGAAACATTGGTACAATTTTGATCTCTTGCGTCCATTGCAAGATGATTTGTTGAGCTTACTGTTCCCAGAGTGCAGACTATTATGTAGATGACTTACAGTTCAATCCTCTACCTATTTTATAGGATCATCTCTATATCTGGCTTCAATCTTGTGAAGTAATTCTCTGTAGTGCCTGATGGTCTAACAACAAGCTATACAAGAAGTGCTATGGAGGACGCAGAAAGAGTTCTTACTCTAGGGGTTATATTCACGCAGAAAGAATTAATTGTGTTCCGGTCAAATCGGTGGCCCATCACTTCGATGTTGAACTTTGAAATTTTCATTGAGGTATTTTTAAGTGTCAAAGTATTATGTACTGTTTGGGCTGGGATTTATGGGTATCTCGATTAGTCAGGTTCCGCTATAAGCAAACGAAAATTTCAGAAAAAATAAATGAGTTTTTACGTGATAGATCACCTGCCTCTCTCTTCTTCTGATACTTTCCTCTCTCCGTATTACCCACAATCTATTCCAAAAAGATGAGCGTTTCTTTTCAGAATGTCGCGTTGGTGGTCCTGAGCAAATGGTTCTCCTGCTACGGCCATATTAATACGCTATTAAAGGTCTCTTTCGGTCTACTAGTGAGTAAGATTAAATTTCTTTAACAAGCGGACTTCAAACGGGAATAGGCCCATACAAATATCCTTGTGGAGCCTACAAAAATAACCTCATTTTATTGAAGGCTATTTCGAGAATCATCACATATATAACTTTGGCACACTAAAAATGCTGCATAGGCATTATTTTTTGAGATATAATTAATTAATAATTATCTAGCAGAAATCTAGTTTATATGGAGATTTGTCCTCAGATTATAAGTTCCCTTCTGTCTCTTTGCCCTAGCTCTCTCTCTCTCTCTCTCTCTCTCTCTCGCTATATATATATATATATATATATATATATATATATATATATATATATATATATATATATTTGTTATGGTTTACTTGGTCAATCCATTGGGAGAAGTCCGTCCCTTCTCACCTATTTTATTTTAGGATTTTCGAGTATGAAGAAGTCAGCCTACTTTGTCTAAAACAGATTAAAAAGGAGGTTTGGGGTAGGAGAAAAATAGAGAAAAATCACGTCTGGAGCCTTTATTTTTTCAGAGCAGAAATCACGGATCTGATGTCTCCCTTGTTTGGTGGTTTTGATTGTGAGTTTATTCTTTTACATTTTATATGTTTTCCTCATTTACCCTTCTTATTTTTGTGGCTTTGTGAAGGTGTATTAACTTCTCCATACCACATTCAATCTGGGGTCTATTGGTTTGTGCTTGCTTTTCAACTGAGATGCCTGGCCAACATAATTAAGCTACTTTCCCAACATAGAGCTGGTTAGTCTATTGCCATTCCAAACATTCTTCTTAACCTTCACCCAAAGTATCAGTAGTTTTTGAGAATTGGACAGGTCACATCGATTATTATAACATGTAATTATAGATCAGAATGACTAAGAAAACCTACATCATGACACTAGCCATGATTAGTGAAGTAGATGTTCTAATCTTAAAAGTTTCTTTGGAACATCAGTCTAGGGCAGGTCTCATATATAGTGTTAATAAATAAATATTCACAAAATATGATATTTCTTTGCTACCGAATAAGACTTGGTCTCTACACATAATTATATATATGCCCATATTTATATAAGATGTCATAATCCCAAAATTAAAAATTAGATAAATCACATAAAATGAGATTAATTAAATGATAGCCCTATAATGTACAAGTCATATGTAATTTATCCATATTGAGGTTAAATATAACATCTTCGTCTCTCTTTCTCCATCCCCCTCCCTCTTTATCTCTCTCTCTCTCTCTTTCTCTCTCATCCATGATTCAATGCCCTGTCCTTTGTTCTTGACTTACGTATGTTAAACAGAATCCATTCTGCTTTCTAGCTCCTGCAAGTAACATTGATTATTTCTTGTTCTGACCAAGAATATATAAGATTACCAATGAAGCACTAAGCCTCACCCAGTGCGATGGGCCTACAAGCTACCTGGCTCCGGGGGGCAGAGAAGACCTGAAAGCTTTTGTTGCTCACAGAGTAGCTATTGAACGACCATCGATTGGTGTTATCGAATGTAAAAGAGGGCAACTGCATCACGATGTTGGAAGGGTAAAAATCAATCCTGAAAATTTGTTTTACAGGAGAGACGTGACAAAACCCTATAAGATTTGTATCTCACAGTTCATTTTGATAATAATTCATCAACTTTGAGAAATATTTACCACGAAAAATTCCATAATTCAGTCAAAATCATTGAAAGAACATGGTTCCCAAGAAAACCATTTGAGGATGCTCAATATAATATGCGCATAGAGGAGCATTGGGCGACATGCCACACATTGATCCAATTCAATGAGCAATCTCCCAAACTGTATTTTATTTAACAAAATTTAGAAATTTGCATCGACCAAAAAAGTTCACCTCGGTAAGTCTGAGACTGAAATTTGAAATTCCCAGAAGCTACTAAACATGAGCTTCTGAGAAGCACTTCCAGTAGGCACCACTAGTGCATTATCCTCTCAAATGTTTGGGAAAAAGACTTTATTTTTGTCGCCGTTACATGAAGGCTTAAAAAATAATGGCTTGATATCCTAGTGATGTATCTTAGCTTCGCCAAGGATGTTCAAACTATGTGACTTTTGATCACTCTGAGTGATTAAGGAGCAAAAGTAGTTGCCTACGTGTATATAGAAGAAACCCTTGTTTAAGAACATTTCGAAAACTATTTTGTAGGAAAATTGGTAATAGGAATACACTGGATGTGGACGTACGGTTAGTGCTGAAAGTATTTCTCTACTCCATTTGCATCTATGATGAAAAGGGTAAGGCTAAAGTGCTTGTCGTGGTGTTTCTTATGTATCCTTCTAATGTACAAAATAATGTTTATTTCTATCGACATCTAAAGGATGGTATAGTATAAATCAATTATCTCATTCTTAGTTGAAGGACTGCCTCCAATCAGAATTCTTGATCATCTTTGCCGCAATTGTGTAGTGGGAAAGCATCATCGGACCCCTTTTCCTTGTGCATCAAGCTTCAGAGCTGCTGCTCCACTGGAGCTTGTCTATATGGACATTTGTGGTCCCATTTCACCTACTACACTGAGTGAAAGTTGCTACTTTCTTCTCATCGTAGATGTATTCTCGGCTTATGTGGGTGGCAATGATGAAAGCTAAGTCAGATG
This sequence comes from Spirodela polyrhiza, assembly GCA_024713555.1. Lineage (NCBI taxonomy): Eukaryota > Viridiplantae > Streptophyta > Magnoliopsida > Alismatales > Araceae > Spirodela > Spirodela polyrhiza. The sequence continues at coordinate 1,027,723 of CM046532.1, forward strand.
CATTCAGAGAATTTAAGAGGTTCAAAGCACTTGTTGGGGCAGAGAAAAACACTAAAATCAAGTGTCTTCGATCAGACAGGGGAGGAGAATTTTTATCTGATGAATTCACTCAATTTTGTGTGTCATAGGACATTAAACGACAATTATCTCCCCTTATACACCTCAGCAAAACGGGATCGTGGAGAGGAAGAATCGGATGATTATGTCCCTAGTCCAATGCATGCTGAAGGCAAAAGAACTGCCACGTGAATTATGGGGAGAGGCTGTAAGTACAGTCGTTTACCTCTTAAACCGCTCTTCTACTAACAGTCTGCAGGGTCAAATGCCATACAAGGCATGGACTGGTCGTAAGCCTCACATAGGCCATTTAAGGGTCTTTGGATCACTCGTGCATGTGAAATGCACTAAAGGTCCTCAAAGGAAGTTGGAAGATAGAAGCATCCTTATGATGTTTATCGGATATGAGGTTGGCTCGAATGTTTATCGCGATTTTGACCTAGTAAATGGCACTGTGCATATCAATAGAGACGTCATATTTGAAGAAAATTCAAAATGGGATTAGGTCAAACCAGGTGAGCATGTTCTTTCACTCACCTTCTTGCCTGACATATCACCTCAGCTGAGCATGGAGGAGTCGCTTGATTCTGAGTATGAAACTGAGGCAGAGCCAATTGAGACTCATGGTGCTTCCTCAGACACACACTGAGTCTCAAGAGTCAGAGCACCGAAGGTATAAATCTCTTGCCCAAATCTACTATGAAACTCAGTCAATACAGAATGAAGATGAAGACTATCTGATTGCCTATGAAGAGCTAGTCACCTACATGGAAGCTACCCGAGAAGACTCATGGCGGCTGGCTATGAGAGAAGAAATGATTGCAATTGACCGAAGTAAAACCTGGGAATTGGTGGCTCCACCGGCTAATTGCAAGCCAATTGGCCTTAAATGGATCTTCAAATTGAAGAGATCAGCTCAAGGAGATGTGATAAAGCATAAGGCACAATTAGTTGTGAAAGGCTACTCGCAACGAAAGGGCATAGACTATGGTGAAGTCTTTGCCCTGGTGGTAAGATTTGAATCAATCCGTGTTCTTATAGCAATTGCAGCACAATGCAATTGGATTCTTCATCACCTGGACATGAAGTCTAATTTCCTAAATGGAGAGGTGGATGAAGAGCTATATGTGGAGCAGCTCGAGGGATTTATAGCAAAGGGTAGAGAACACTTTGTTCTAAGGTTGAGAAAGGCCCTATACGGGCTCAAGCAGGCCCCTCAAGCTTGATATTTCAAGCTTCACAAATCCCTCTTGACACTTGGATTTCACAAGAGCAGTTATGAACAAGCCGTATATCTGAGGAAGTCAAAAGGAAGCCAACTGATTGTTAGTGTTTATGTTGATGATCTAATTGTGACAGGGTCACAACCAGTTGATGTGGATGAATTCAAGAGTCAAATGCAAGCTCAGTTCGAGATGAGTGATCTTGGAGCACTTAGCTCCTATTTGGGAATCGAGATCAGTCAAAGGGTTGACTGCATCACTTTCAGTCAAAGTGGCTATGCCCAATGCATTCTCGAAGTGAAGAATCTTCAAGATTGCAATCCCACTCAAACGCCACTAGAAGCTCGAGCTAAATTCAAAAGGATTGAAGAAGGCTCTCTGGTGGATTCTACTGAATTTCGAAGTCTAGTTGGGTCATTACGCTACTTAACTCATGCTTGGCCTAACATTGTTTTTTTTGTCAGATTACTGAGCAGGTTCATAGAGAATCCTACTTCAGAACATCTAGTGGCAACTAAGAGGGTTCTCAGATATGTAAAAGGTATAATTACCTATGGCTTGGTTTACTAGAAGCATCAGACAACATGCTCACTCATCGGGTACAGCGATAGTGACTACGCTGGTGACCTTGATGATAGAAGTACATTGGGGCAAGTCTTCTTCTTGGGATCTTTTGTAATCAGCTGGGCAAGGCAAAAGCAAAGACAGTCACTTTGTCCTCGTGTGAAGTGGAATAGATAGCAGCCTCCTTGGTAGCATGTCAGGCATTTGGTTAAATCGGTTGATCAGTGAATTAAGGGGCACTGAAGAAAAGCCAGTGAAATTACTCATGGATAATCAATCTACAATCATCTTGAGCAAAAATTCAATGCATCACAGCCGGACAAAACACATTGATACGAGGTATCACTTCATTCGACAAAGTGTGGAGGAGAAGAAGATTGATGTGACACATGTCCAGACTGAAGATCAACTCGCCGACATCTTCATGAAATCGCTCGAAAGGCTCAGATTCATCGAGATGAGGGAGTGTCTGGGCATCAAGAATGTTCGCATGGAGGAGCTGAAGCAAGGAGGAGAATGAAGGATTCGCTCCAACGCCACCGTGATCCGTCATGGCTTGCTTTCTTTGACGAGCTCACCTGGAAACTGAATTTGGGTGTTTTCTTTGAGTAGTTACTTTCTTTTCAGGCCTGATCTCAGCCATCGGTTGCTGGGAGTTATAACGGTGCGGATGATGCCACACCAGATGAAAATGTCAGCTCCACAAGGAGTTAGTTAACCGCACTCTTTCTCAATCGTGATTGGCCTTCCGTATAAAAGGGGCTATTGTTCGACGTTTTGCGTATGCGGCGTCTTCTTCAACTGATTTCCTTTGAATCTATTCTTGATTTCTTGCTTCTGGAAGATTAGAAAGGTTGTTGCAGGCTTGTGTAGCCAACAACTGTATCTGCCCATAGAAGGGAAGGCTGTTTATACACAAATAGTGGGAATCACTTATTTGACAATAGGTAGGACAGGCGTTATCTATCATCGGCTAGCCAGGATATCTTGTCTAATAGAAGAAGAGTTGTGCGGAGGAAATGGCACAATAGCACCTTTCCGAGGTAGTATGCGTTTTTATCGTGGTTATGGCGACGGTGGGATGCTTCTATGACCGAAAGTCTCTTCATGAATACCTCAATGCTGTGAAACGAAACCATTGCTCGCTTATAGGACAGCAGCGGTGTCACCTTCAGTACGAACTACTATGGGACTCTCAGGGAAACGTCCATTGCCTATGACTTAACCAGGTGTCGGGACCCTGCTTCCTATCTGCCTGCATCATGGCCTTCCAAGACGGCTTAAATAAACCACCAGGGGGTCATTTTCCGTGGAGACGAATTATGTGCTAACCTTTATTTTGATCAATTAATCATGAAGTAACCCCTCTCTTGTTATGTCTTCCTCGTGAATGAAGGCCACCACAGCTTCGGCTTTTTGAGGGTTTCGATCAGTTTGTACAAGTGTTTAATTAGACGCAGTCATGTGTCCCGTGCGTATCTTCGGACTCAGTTTTAGTCACAAACTTGTCCTAACTGATTACGTTGATTAAATTATTGAATATATATATATACATAGATATATGTATTTTCTATTGCCGCTTTTGTCCCATTTTCATGTGTCACGAATCTCATTCTCGTTATCATCTGATATCATTCTATAATTAGCACTCATCTTTGAGTTGAGTAAATTTTGAGTTAAGACGGAAGTCAGTTATGAGACAACTTGTTTAGCCAATATTTTTGATGCATTAAAACTTCTGAAGGCACATCTTGCCGTTACTGCCTTGAGATGTTCATTTTCTATATGTGCAGTAAACCCACGATGTTCCTTCATTCCTCCAGAAGTTAAGGTCGATATTGTTGAAAGAGGAACGTGTACTAATAGTAATCTCATAAAACCCTTGAATGCAAAAATTGCTTTGTCATCTGCGGATGTCACAAAGGCTGTATCATTGCAAAATTGCAATTAGATGAAGACGAAGAGAACGCCTAGGAGGAAAATTTAAAGTAATTACATATCATTAAAAGGACCGGTGTCTTCCGATGAGAAAAATGTGTTTTAAAAAATTAAAAATCAGTGAGAAACTGGTTCTATATGGCGTAGATGGAAGCCCAAATTATAGAATTAGGAATAAACATTGCAGCAGCGCTACATTGCATTACAATTCTTGCCATCTCCATGTCTGCTCATCTTATCTCATCAGCAACTCTCTCGACTGTACACAATAGTCGACGGAACTTTTCTAAAATTTATTGCATGTTCGGGCGTTGACGAATTGTTCTTGCTGTGGCCGCATACTTAGTGGACAGTGCGGAGGGATTTACTCATTTATCCTCTACGGTTCACAGTGCTCGCGCCTATCATCTGAAATTTTCGACATGTAAAATTACCAATAGAAGGTGAATATGAACATGCAGGTCCAGTTCTATTAGATTTTAACATCGTCTTATCTTTATATCTCCTTGGACTCTCTGGCTTCTGTTCTCTCAATTGTCTCATAGTGTTGAAGCACCTCCAACCTCTATTTTGGAGCACTTTGAGCCGATGAGACTTCGGATTGAATCGTCTCTAGACATTTAACGGGAAAATTCAATCCTAGATGTAACTGAAAAATTTAGTGATAGTAAAAAAAATTACTGTTATAGTATTTCTCGTATTGTATGGTAATCTAAGATAAAAATAAAAATAATTTCAGTTGATAAATTATCTTAGCTTGTGACATTAGTGGATTAGAAAGTCAAAAAGCACTACGGTTGAACTGATTCATAGTTGACCAACTCTCCTGATATAGTAGTAAAACGTATGCAGATATTCTTTGGTGATGTATCACAATTCAGTTCCTTTTATCAGTGTTGCATTAAGTTTTTATTTGGTGTAGAATTATGATGATTGCGACAAGACATACTATGTAGCATTTACAAAATAAACAACACATCGTATGATAATATCATTTGGGTATCATATCACGAGATATGACGTCACTAGAAGAAACTGTCTAAATAAATCAGATCAACAAACAACTCTCTGTGTGGGATCAGATGAAGATTATGAGATAAATATACGGATAGTCTTTCTTTTTGCCTGGGGAACAAGAGTCCGGATAATTGGATTTTGTAAAGCCTTTAAAATGCTATAGATATAAATAAAAAATCCTAAATCGACATTTGAAGTGCATTCCTTCATGAAGACAAACACGAGTTGTAAGATATGGACATTATGTGGTTTTCCTGTAGTGGCCAATGAGGTAGAGGAAAACTAATTCTTCGAGAGGTGTCGACTACTTCCTATCATAAAATAATGCCTGGTCGTCAATTTATTGCTATTGGATTAATTTTGAATCATTCGTTTATATTTTTGTTGATTGCTTGTGCTAGTCGTTTTGTTCCAAATGAAGTGATTCCTACTTTCTATGAGACGTCAATTTGAATCTAGTTCTGTGCCTAGTCCACGAAAAAAAGGGAATCCAAAATAGTATATTTTACTGCAGTTTATGATATGACTGAGTTTATGATGGACCGGATCTCGAAAGGAACTTTCATAAATACGTATGAGAAAGGGAGGGTCGAGAGAGGCTTATTGCACGATCCACTCGCTAAGCTCTTTTCAGCAGTCTTGTGTAAAGTTGAAAAAGTTGAATAACGAAGTATCACATATGGATAAGAGGGGTAATCCCATTTAATTAAACGTAGTAAATAATTTCAGAATGAGGTACCGGAATTCTCAATGACTAACTCCTGGTTGACGCAAATATACAACACGGCTATAAGTATTTTAGACTCTTCAATCAGCTTAAAAAGTAGAATTCCTAACTTGAAGTTAATATCAAATATAGAGATGGTAGTGAAAAATAAAACAAACTAACGAGCTCACACCCACATGGCGCTCCGATTTTCAACAGAACGGCGAAACATGGTTAAGGATCTTAGTTCGTGTTAAATTTTCTTGGAGAAATCTCAGGGCTATGCCTGTTCTCTTAATTCCGAAATTCGCAGGGTAGATATGAGTCCCCTGATGCACACGAAAGACATGATGATGTGCACTCTCTCGACAAACAAATGCACAAACAGACGGTAACCGACAAAACGCGGATGCCGTCTTATTTTGTTCAAGAAAATAAGTCAGTCACCTAACTATGCTTCACTCATTCGTCAAGAGATGTCAACGAGAATATTTATTAACTGCTTCAATATAAAATGACCGAATCAAAAAGTAACATTTATTTTCATCTCAATCAGAAGGCTTCATTTATTTTACTCGATCTTGGAGACTGGTAACAGGCAGATTAGAGACCACTAGTAAGGCCGCTGGCCGATGATGTTGCCGCGGGGACTATAGTTGCATGTGATAAAGATGGCCCCGCTGTTGCACTTAACGCGAGCGCAGCCGAGGTTCACAGAGTTGCGCCAAACCACCTGCGTGTAGTGCCCGCATACCTTCCCCGTCGCGCAGGTATTGGTGGTATAGTTGTAGTACTGCTTCTCGTTGACCCAGAGTTGGACTGCCTCTCGAGCTGTCCACTCTTTTCCGCTCCCCCAGAAGAGGTTCTCGCCATAAGGTCCGCTGGAATGCACAAGTTTGCAGTCGACCTTCCTTTGATTGGCATAATTCTGCGCGTACGCAGCCACGGTGGCATTCCACACCATTGGGCCGACCCCGACCGCAGCGCGGGCCGTGTTGTGGACATCCAGGTAGTCCTGGATGGTGTTTTGGGCTTGGACGGAGCCTACGGTCCCCAGCACCATAACACAAGCCAATACTGCGACGGGAAGCTGATATGCCGCCATTACCTCCCCTCCGTCCGCAAACACCTTTCTGCTTTCCTTACACGAGAAATCACGGATACAAATGGTACACAGAATGTGTCTACTCGTGTATTTATAGGCGAACGGCTATCGCATACGTGTGAAACATAAAAGACGACGGTTCGGAGGGGGGATATTTGCAGTTTCCTTCCGGCAGTCGTCTCAACTTTATTCGGGAATTGAGAAAGACAAGAAATACAAATCTAAAAGGGATTCTTCACGAGATGTAATGTATCTGACGAACTGTAAGGCGACCAACTGTATTGCCGGCAAGCAATTAATCTATTCCAATGAGTCGCCATCAATCTGACCATTGATTTTCTCCATTCCGGCAGTGATGCATTGCATGGGCCTCCAATTAAAAGAAATTGAGTGCAAAATGAGCAAGTAGGAAACATTAAAAACTAAAAATATTAATAAATTACGAATCAGATAGATAAGTGGCAAAATGAAGGTAAGGAAGGGTGCTACGAGTCTTACCCATCTCAATCATGGATGAAGACAGCGCGGAAAACATCCAGCGGATAATGTATATTTCTCAGATGTTGAGCTTTCCGGAGATAAGTTCAATACAGAAAACTTCTGTCTCCGTCAAATGGACAAAGCAGTCAGTATCTCTTTAATAAGAGAGAAAGAAGGAATTCTTATTTATATTGATCATCTTTAATTAGGTTGATAGTTGATAGGACTATGGTATATTTTCAATCATTATAACTCACATTATCATAAAAATAAATATAACATGCGTCTAAATCAATACTTCTAACAAAGGAATTTTTTGTGCCACCTCTGAAAATTATGATGATATTGGTATACATCAATAAAGTCTTAAAACACCAGTTTTTTTTCTAACATTGTTCAAAGTTCGTTGAAACCTCAATGTATAGCATATAGGCTCAGGTAAGCCAGTATATTCTTTGGTAGCATACTGAAACTGTTGATTCAAAAAATTTCACTGGCAACCATGAACTTAAAGGCTTAGTCCTTACAAAGTGGAGTAAGTCTGATTTACCAATATAGATTGTAGTATATTAATCTTAAATGATATTTTCAAATAGGTTAGAAAAGATTTGAACATTTATTTCCAAATCATCATATTGTACTTAAAGCTTGAATTATTTTAATTTTTTAATGTGTTTTGAATTAATAACCAGTTAGTAGGGATCCGTCTATGAATATTTATTTAACACTATATTTGGTATACTACTAACTTGAAACATAGAATTAGGTCCAGAAAAGAATTTTTTAATATATATTCTAGATAAAAATTCTTCAAATAATCTCAAATTTTATTCTATGAGCATGGTAGTTTGAGACATTTTCTAAAATAATATTTTCAAAAGTAAGCGAACCAAGGGCTAAGGATCAATAAATTCTTTCTGATTGTTCAATGATGTCATAATCTTCCACATGAGTTTTAATACAATCCACATCTCCTTTTAGCATTTTATGGGCAGATATTTGATGTTTTTATTAAATCGGATCAACTCTAATTGTGATCCTTTAAGAAATTGTGTGTGATCACAAGTATTTACCCCACCAAATTTGATCATAGAAAACTTGAAAAAGTTGATCAAATTACCTCTTTTACACTCAGGATGATGATCATGTGATTTCAATTTGTTCAAGACATCAGACATATCTAAGGATGCCGTCAGTAATGATGTATCTTTACAACAATTAAACAAATAAAAATTAGTAGTAGTGCTAAGTTCTAAGAGTGTAGTAAGCAATGGGATTCTCATGTTTAATAAACCTTTTGGTTGACCTTAATAGTAGGTGATCAGCACATTCATATGTAAGGTTCACACAATGCCCAAGCATTTTTTGCTATTGTCATCTCACCTCTTGTTGAGTGGTGGTGTCCCTTCTCTCTCTCTCTCTCTCTCTCTCTCTCTCACACACACACACACACACACACACACACACACACACACACACACACACACACACACAGAGGCATAGGCAAGCAATGTGACGATTTAAGTTGAAGAATACCCTGGTTTCATACATGAGACTAAAAGTGTCGATATTATGGGGTATAGGAACTCGCGTTTCAAGAGGAGATGCGGTTTTTGCATCTTCTGGTCTTCGGGAGTTTAAGGCTGAACCCTGACAAGGACTGGGCTTCAAATCTAGGAACCGGAGGTGTTGGGACTTAATGAAACCAGTGGATAGAATCAGGGGAGAAGATAGGAGAAAGGTGAGGGAATGTTGTAGGAAGGGGAGGACTGGGCTGAATAAGATGGAGATTATGACTAAAGAGGATGGTAAGACGAGTTAGGGAGGTTGCTTCCTAGAGCATGAGAGAGAGACAGCAGAACGTTGATGGGGGTAACACCACGGAGCTGGGGGTCACGGGGGAGTGTGCGAGAGGGGGGGGGGGGGGTGTTTGAGTGCAATGGAGGGGGGAAGGCAAGGGGTGGGCATAAATGGAGGATGTAGAATTAGATTATGTTCACATTGGCCGCAGCTTACCAAACCAGATCATCCTAGATCTTGATTGATATTATCGAGGTAGGTTACATTATCATAGAATCTAAGCAGAAAGTGTGGACAATAATTTCTATTTAGGGATCAATGGTCACGACTGTCAACTAGTTGACCAAACTGAGTTTGAGATTGACGATCACATGAAATGCAATGACTATCATTTAGGCTCAGTCACAGTTTTTTCATTGTCGAAAAAAAAATGACCGGTGGATCTAGTGATCCAATGGTCGTGAAAGAGGACTGAGAGCCTTGATAAGAGAGAGTGAGAGATTCTCTACTGCCCCAAGCTCCTCCGCCACCATAGGCTCCTACTTTGCTGTTGGGATCTCCTCCACCATTGGGGTCTCATCCTCCACCACACCACAGGGCTGCTTCCTCAGTAGTAATAGGGACCTCCTCAGACTCTCCATAGCCTTCAAACCTCTCAACCACAAAGATCTAGTGTATTCTTCCTCTGCTGGGCTCTCTCTCTCTCTCTCTCTCCCCCCTCCCCCCGGATTTTACTCCAATTGTTAACTGCTAATCCCTTCCTCTCTCTAGTGGTGGCTTTATTCGAAATTAATGGTGTAAAATCGGGTGTCATAAATATCTTTGCCTTGTAATGCTTGCAAAGGAGTCTTTTCTCAATAAGACGAGATATTGTGACGTCCAAAAGGAGAAGGCTAACTCGTGAAATGATATCAATTCTCATGACATTATGATATTGGGTTTGAGAGAAGGATGCAAATTTGATTTCGATAAACTCTTTGAAAAGTATAAAATTTTTAATTTTTTATATTCATTTTAAATGATTTAAATGATTTATATTTTAAATGTAAGATAATTGTATACATGTAATCAAATCTTTTGGTTCACTATAACTTATTTGAGGTAATAATTAACTTTTAAAAAGCTGACTATCTTAGAGATAGAGAGAAAGAAAGATACGCATTTGGATATGGATAGGTCATAGGTTTGGTCAAGATTTTGATGCTCTGACCAAATCATGATCAATCTGAATTTAGGTCTAAGATTAGGTCTCAGCCAAAAACCTAACTGTGACCATGACTGTTGATCCCTATTTCTATTTCAATTTGAAGTGAAAAAGGCGCTAAATCCATTGAAAGGCCAAACACTTCCTCACACATCAATCAGAAAACCAATATATGACCGGATGGGCCCTCATGTGAGCAAGAAGATCCCTAGTGGGGAAAGGAGCCCAGGCTATCTAACCCTTTGACAAGGGGCTGGCTTAGGCCCATTTAGATATAATTTCCTTTATTATTAATTTTATGTTTCTTTTTGATTTTGAGAACACCACAATACCTCCAATGATTTCGTCTCGGTGCTTAAATTAAAATGATCATCAATAAGTGGGTAAACAAGTAGCGAAGTCGTATGGCCGATAGAGGGGAACAAGATTCTTCCGGCACATCTGCCTGTGAAGCGAAAATGTGCTTCCTCATTGATGACATATTACCTCTAATACATCCATTGTATTGGGCTGGGAGATGACGTGACCAAAAATGACAGTTATTGTCATCTGGGGATCTTATCATGTGATATCATGTTTCCAGAAGAAACTGTCTGCATAAATCATTTCAACAAACCCGAGTCTGTGGAAGATCGGATGAAGGTTATGAGATCTACTGTAGATTTCCAATCTAAGGACGGTCTTTTTTGTTGTTCTTGTTGGGGTTATGTCAAGAAAGATCTTGGGCTTGGATTGGTAATCCGAAAGGTGTCCAAAAAGTGGGTGTTATTGTAATCCGGCCCTAGGTTGTCCAAACCCGCTTTATATTAAATTGAAGGGCACTGCCTCATGTTATGAGGACAGTGAAGGGGCGAGCATGAGGTTGAGTGAGAGGGATGCGTCTTTGTCCTTTTCAATTGTGACATATAGAGAGTCTCTCCTAAGAAGGAAGAACATGTGGGGCATTCAACCATGGATGCAGGAGCATTCTTTGAACCACGTAGACCTTGGTGTGTTCTCATTTTCTTCCTCCAATTCCTCTTCTTCTCCCATGTTTTCATTGCTTCCGCTGCACAACAGGGGATGCTCATCCTGGAACAGTTCTATTGAACAAGAGTCCTCGTAATTAGATTTTATGAAGCCTTTAACTCGCTATAGATATAAATAAAATTTATACAGATGAAACGGTTAGGAATCTATTTGCATGTTAAGCATGATATCTATCTTTTTTGACTTAGGCAATGCAATGTCTCTGTCGCTTTATTTGATATTTTGTGTGAGTTTCTTGTAAATGCATCTAGAATGGGAGATGACACCTAATTCACCTATAGGATTGAAAAGGTTAATTTGTGGATCTATTCTCACAGTAGGACGTCCCACTTCGGGATATAATAACCCGTGAACGAGAACTTTCAACGACCATGACTTCTTGAGGATGACTCAAAAACTCCAACAAATTTGGTGACCTTTATAAAATAGGTGTGGAATTTCTGGCCCTGAAGGTGGTATAGGTCACAAGTGTTCTCTTCATTTCATCAACGAAAGGTATCCAAATGGATTCTTTCCCTAATGGTGCATCTGTTCAAGCAAAATACCTAATGCATATGTACAATGACTCATAGTTTTCCTACCTTGACATTATTTAATTTAACTTATCATCTCATATTTTACATTGGTCTAAATACCTTTGGAATTAAGGACTCCTCGCTGACTAGACGGTTTGTCATCTCATTCAATTCAACTTTTGTCCTTAGTTGTAATATGTTGACAAGATGATGGTCCACTCCATTTCTTAGATTGTCATCTCATTCAATTCAACTTTTGTTCTTAGTGGTAATATGTTGACAAGAAGGTGGTCCGCTCCATTTCTTATATAAAATAAATAGCCTTATAATAAATGAAAAATCTTGTCCTATCTTATCAACTCTAACATCTATTGTCATGCTGTAATTTTAGATTTGAAAGAAATAAAATCCGAAATCGAGATTTGAGGTGCGTGCTTTCATGCAATCAAACTCAGTTTTTAAGATGTGGCAGAAAATTTCTAGGCATTTACGTAGATCTCCCTTGAGTGCTCTAGAGCTAGGGGAAATCAACTAGGGTTTATTGGTCATGATTGATCATTGATCCAATCCAAATGATTGATGATCTAATCAGCTAAAATTGCTGATTGTGATCATCAATTATAGATCATGATGATCTGATTGATCATGATTGGGTGATCACAATATAATATTATTATATTATATTTTAACTAAATATTATACATAATATGTATATTAAATATTTATATATGTAAATATTATATATAAATATGCATATGAGACATATATTAAATGTTACATATAAATATTCATATAAATTTATACACTACTATATTTTCTGTCATGATATACATTTATATATTAGGCCTAAGTTTCATATATTAGTATAAATACAAGATGTGCATTAAATATATATATGTATATATATACATAAATATTGCATAATATAGATATGTATACTACTATATGTACATAGGTGTAATATATATTTATATATTAGGCTTAAATATTATGTATTATAGTTTATAAACTACATAACTACATATAAAAGGTCTCTAAGGGGGGGAGGAGAGAGAGGTGGCGGTGGTAAAGTTGATGGCAGCAAAGTTGGTCTTTGATGGGTAGAGAGAGAGGCAGTGGCCGACAAGAGTGGGAGCATGAGTTGAGAGAGGGAGATTTAATCTCTCTTGTTGATGTTAAGTCCTAACCATTATATGATGTCAAGTAATTATCTAATAGATAGGTCAATTGTAGGCCTTCGATATGCTGAGTGATCAATGAGTGATCAACATTTTGGATCATGACCCTTTTCTCTGATTGTGGTCATCGATCTGATGATTGAGCGATCATGATTGATGTACCCTAATTGACTACTCCGAGAGGTCCTAACTACATCTTGTTGTAAAATGAATCCTTATGAATATATTGCTATTAGTTTGGATCATACATTATGTCTTCATTTTCAAATTTTCATCTAATATTAATATATATATGTTTGTTCCGAATGAAGTGATTCCAACTTTCTATAGCATAAATTCTAACCTAGTCATGTGCCTCAGTCCATGAACAAAGAGGGGATCCAAAATGGTCTATCCTATAACAGTTTTGTGTGAGATTTACCAAGCTGACCAGCAAAAGATTAAAAATGGATGAAAGGGGTAGTCTCATTTAAATACTTCCGGAGCGAGTAGATGTTCATAGGTAATTTTAGGATGAGGTAGTGGAACTCTCAATGAGTCCAACGACTGATTTACACTAGTAAATCACACGACTATATGCAATTCAGGGTTTTACAATTAGTTAATACACTTGAATTTCTTACATGAAATTATTATCAATTAAATGGACGGTGAGTGAAAAATAAAACAAACTAATAAACTCAGACCCTCCCGCTCCGAATTTCAACAAAATGAAAAAAACGAGTCTAGAATCTTAGTTCGTCTTAAATAATCTTGGAGAAGTCTCAAGTGGGTATGCGATTTGTTTGAATTCCAAAATTCGCCCGACATGATCAGCCAAGCAAAAACTTAAAATAACTACAGGAAGGATATATCAGCTAAAGCTTGCAGCATATCGAAGAATATGTATGAGGGTCACAAGGCAAGGAGGAACGCCTGAATTGCTGTGATCGTGGTGGTAGATCTGAGTCCCCTAATGTGCACTGAAGACAAGATGATGAAAAGGGATTTATCTCTCTCGCCAAACGCGTGCACCAACATAACCGACAGAAAGTGAAGATGCGTATACCATCTTATTTTTTCATGAAACAAGTCAGTCACCTAAGTATGGTTCACTCATTCAGAAAGAGGCGTCGATAAGGATATTGATTCACTGCTTCAATAATCATTGACGAAGTCAAAGGTACCATTTATTTTCATCTCCATGTAGTATGGCCCTGTCGTCATTTATTTTACTCCTTGGAGATAAAGATAATAAGCAGCTTAGAGATCCCTAGTAAGGCCGCTGGCCGATGATGTTGCCGCGGGGACTATAGTTGCATGTGATAAAGATGGCCCCGCTGTTGCACTTAACGCGAGCGCAGCCGAGGTTCACAGAGTTGCGCCAAACCACCTGCGTGTAGTGCCCGCATACCTTCCCCGTCACGCAGGTATTGGTGGCATAGTTGTAGTTCTGCTTCTCGTTGACCCAGAGTTGGACTGCCTCGCGAGCTGTCCACTCTTTTCCGCTCCCCCAGAAGAGGTTCTCGCCATAAGGTCCGCTGGAATGCACAAGTTTGCAGTCGACCTTCCTTTGATTAGCATAATTCTGCGCGTAGGCAGCCACGGTGGGACTCCACACCATTTTGCCGACCCCGATCGCAGCGCGGGCTGTGTTGTGGGCATCCAGGTAGTCCTGGGGAGAGTTTTGGGCTTGGACTGACCCTACAGATCCCAGAACCAACACACAAGCCAATAGTGCTACGGGAAGCTGGTATGCCGCCATCAGTTCCCCTCCGTCCCCTAACCTCTTTCTGGTTTCCTTAGACGATGGAATGTGTCTACTCGTGTATTTATAGGTGAAGCGCCGTCTGATACGTGTGAAACGTAAGAGACCTCAGTTTGGAGAGAGGTTTTGGCGGTTCTCCTTTCGACCGTCGTGTCAGCTTACTTAAAGAATTAAGAAAAACAAGGGTAGAAATCCAAAAGACTCTTCTCGAGAAATAATGTCTGACAGCCTGTAAAGCGATAAAACAGTATTCCCGAGAAGCAATTAATCATTTCTACCGAGTCACATCACCTGGACCGTTGATTTACTCCATTACCGCCACCGTGATGTCTTGCATATGCCTATTGAAATAAATTAAATGGAAAGAGTAATACGAAGTCATTGCCCGTCCCCATCATGGATGTACCTGCTGCATTGAAAAAGTTTAGCGGATGATGCATATTTCTCCATCGTTTAATACGTCAGACAGAACTTCGGACGTATCAAATGGGCATAGTACCCTTCGCGCTGACGTCCCTGTCCCCCGTTTCTTCTGAAACTTCCTATTCGAGGTCTGTTTCCGCGAACCACGCACGTTACCGTCGCTGGGTGAAGAATTCCACGGAAAGAAAAGAAAGTCCGCCTCTTCTTCTTTCTCCCTCTTGCTGTCTCACCTTCGGTGGGACGCCCACACCCTCAGTCTCCGGATAGTTGCCGTGCGACCACCTGTTCGCCCCCAATGTTAGCTGATCGGTTTAATTTCTTGCGTGCGTCCGTCTTGGACATGGCGTGGACTATGTTGGCTACACAAGCCTGCAAGAACCTTTCTAATCTTCCATAAGCAAGAAATTAAGAAGAATAGATTCAAATAAGGAAATCAATTGAAGAAGACGCCGTGCAAGCAAAACGTCGAACACATAGCCCCTTTTATAAGGAAGACCAATCACGATTGGAGAGAGAGAGAGAGTGTGGTTAACTAACTCCTTGCTGAGCTGACATTTTCATCTAGTGTGGCATCATTCGTGCCGTTATAACTCCCAGCAACAGACGGCTGAGATCAGGTGGATCACGGTGGCGCTGGAGCGAATCCTTCATTCTCCTCCTTGCTTCAGCTCCTCCGTGCAAACATTCTTGATGCCCAGACGCTCCCTCATCTCGACGAATCTGAGCCTTTCGAGCGATTTCGTGAAGATGTCGGCGAGTTGATCTTCAATCTGGACATGTGCCATGTCAATCTTCTTTTCCTCCACGCTTTGCCGAATGAAGTGATACCTTGTATCAATGTGCTTCGTCCGGCTGTGATGCACAGGATTTTTGCTCAAGATGATTGTAGATTGATTATCCATGAGTAATTTCACTGGCTTTTCTTTAGTGCCCCTTAATTCACTGATCAGCCGATTTAACCAAATGGCCCTGACACGCTACTGAGGAGGCTGCTATGTATTCCGCTTCACACGAGGACATAGTGACTGTCTTCTGCTTTGGGCTTGCCCAGCTGATCACGGAAGATCCCAAGAAGAAGACTTGCCCTGATGTACTTCTTCTATCATCAAGGTCACCAGCGTAGTCACTATCACTATACCCGATGAGTGAGCATGCTGTTTGATGCTTCCAGTAAACCAAGCCGTAGGTAATTATACCTTTTACATATCTGAGAACCCTCTTAGCTGCCACTAGATGTTCTGAAGTAGGATTCTCTATGAACCTGCTCAGTAATCCGACAAAAAAAACAATGTTAGGCCGAGTATGAGTTAAGTAGCGTAATGACCCAACTAGACTTCGAAATTCAGTAGAATCCACTGGAGAGCCTTCTTCAATCCTTTTGAATTTAGCTCGAGCTTCTAGTGGCGTTTGAATGGGATTGCAATCTTGAAGATTCTTCACTTCGAGAATGCATTGGGCATAGCCACTTTGATTGAGAGTGATGTAGTTAACCCTTTGACTGATCTCGATTCCCAAATAGGAGCTAAGTGCTCTGAGATCACTCATCTCGAACTGAGCTTGCATTTGACTCTTGAATTTATCCACATCAGCCGGTTGTGACCCTGTCACAATTAGATCATCAACATAAACACCAACAATCAGCTGGCTTCCTTTTGACTTCCTCAGATATATGACTTATTCATGATTGCTCTTGTGAAATCCAAGTGTCAAGAGGGATTTGTGAAGCTTGAAATACCAGGCTCGAGGGGCCTGCTTGAGCCCGTATAGGGCCTTTCTCAACCTTAGAACAAAATGTTCTCTGCCCTTTACTATAAATCCCTCGGGTTGCTTCACGTATAGCTCTTCATCCACCTCTCCATTTAGGAAAGCAGACTTCACATCTAGTTGATGAAGAATCCAATTGCATTGTGCTACAATTGCTATAAGAACATGGATTGATTCAAATCTTACCACCAGGGCAAAGATTTCACCATAGTCTATGCCCTTTCGTTGTGAGTAGCCTTTCACAACTAACCGTGCCTTATGCTTTATCATATCTCCTTGAGCTGATCTCTTCAATTTGAAGATCCATTTAAGGCCAATTGGCTTGCAATTAGCTAGTGGAGCCACCAATTCCCAAGTTTTACTTTGGTCAATTGCAGTCATTTCTTCTCTCATAGCCAGTCGCCATGAGTCTTCTCGTGCAGCTTCTATGTAGGTGACTGGCTCTTCATAGGCAATTAGACAGTCTTCGTCTTCATTCTACATTGACTGAGTTTTGGAGTAGATTTGGGTAAGAGATTTATACCTTCGGTGCTCTGGCTCTTGAGACTCAGAGTGTGTGTCTGAGGAAGCACCATGAGTCTCAATTGACTCTACCTCAGTTTCATACTCAGAATCAAGCAACTCCTCCATGCTCGGCTGAGGTGATATGTCAGGCAAGAAGGTGAGTGAAGGAACATGCTCACTTGATTTGACCCAATCCCATTTTGAATTTTCTTCAAATATGATGTCTCTACTGATATGCATAGTGCCATTTACTGGGTCAAGATAGCGGTAAGCCTTCGAGCCAAACTCATATCCGATAAACACCATAGGGATGCTTCTATCTTCTAGCTTCCTCTGAGGGCCTTTAGTGCATTTCACATGCACGAGTGATCCGAAGACCCTTAAATGGCCTATGTGAGGCTTACGACCAGTCCATGCCTCATATGGTGTTTGACCCTACAGACTGTTAGTAGTAGAGCAATTTAAGAGGTAAACGATTGTACTTATAGCCTCTCCCCATAATTCACGTGGCAGTTCTTTCGCCTTCAGTATGCATCGGACTAGGGACATAATCGTCCAATTCTTCCTCTCCACAATCCCATTTTGCTGAGGTATATAAGGGGCAGTGAATTCATCAGATAAAAATTCTCCTCCCTATCTGATCGAAGACACTTGATTTTGGTGTTTTTCTCTGCCTCAGCAAGTGCTTTGAACCTCTTAAATTCTCTGAATGCATTTGACTTAGCTTTCATCATTGCCACCCACATAAGTTGGGAATAGTCATCCACGATGAGAAGAAAGTAGTGACTTCCCCCAGTGTAGTAGGTGAAATGGGACCACAAATGTCCATATAGACAAGCTCTAGTGGAGCAGCAGCTCTGAAGCTTGATGCACGAGGAAAAGGGTCCGATGCTGCTTTCCCACTACACAATTGCGGCAGAGATGATCAAGAATTCTGATCGGTGGTAGTCCTTCAACTAACTCATTGCTTGACATCGTCTTCAAAGCCTAAAAGTTCAAGTGCCCAAATTGACAATGCCATAGCCAATTCTTTGACTCGCGGGTAGAAGAGAGAAGACAGTGGACATCAACATCCAATTTCAAGAGATAGAGTCTCCCTTTGGTTTGCTGTACTTCGGCAAATAGCTAGCCTTCTTGGTCAAAGATAGTCAACTTTCCTCCGTGGACTGTCATTCGGCACCCTTCTTCATCTAGGCGTCCGAGGCTGGGGATATTGGCCTTTAATTGCGGCACATAAAGTACATTTGTCAGCCGATAATGTCCTCTAGCTTTCTGATTAATTAGAATACTTCCACAGCCAGTGGTGCTGACTCGAGAGTTATCGCTGAATTTGACCACTCCTAAGACTTGCTCCACCAAGTCTTTGAAAAAAATCCGGCAACCCGTCATGTGGTTTGTGGCCCCTGTATCAAGATACCACAATTTAGGGTCACCGAGCTCCATCTTAGAGCCTTAGAGGAGGAGGTCTACATTTTCTTCAATCACAGTCAATAGGAGAGAGGATTCTGCGATGGTAGGGGCAGCTTGTGCAGAGGAATTCGGTGCCGTCACAGTAGTCTCAACCACAAATACTCGATCATCTCTCTCCTTTTTGGCGTTGCGGCATTCATATGCGAAATGCCCAAATTGTTGACAATTATAGCATTGAATGCTGGATTTGTCAAACAGCTTCTTCTCTCTAGCAGGAGGCTGAAGTCGTCCTCGACCATGCCCTCTGCCTCGTCCTTTGCCGCGACCGCATTGACAGCCTCTCCCACGAGCTGAGGACTCCTCACTCGACACCTTGGCTCTGCTTAGCGCTTTGGCTAGCAGAGCTTGCTCTTCTTCGCGCGACTTCCTCTCCTTCAGTTGCAAATCATGGACTGAGAGAGCCAATTACCTCATCAAGGCTGACTTTGTCTAGATCCCCATACTGCTTTAGTGAGAGAGTGAGTGCATCAAATTTAGAAGGCATCGCCCTCAGAAATCGACGCACAACATTGCGTTCCTCCAACTTCTCTCCCAAATTTTGCAAATCGGAGACAAGTTGCGTGAATTTCATCACGAAATCCACAATATCTTCGGTCTCAGTCATAGTGAGAATTTCGTACTCACATTTGAGACCTTGTACGCGCGATTGGATCACTCTCTCTACGCCGAGGTTTCTTTGACGAAGAATCTCCCAATTCTCTCGAGCAGTCTTCTTCGCATCCAACATTAACATCAGTTCCTCTGGTACGGCATTGATAATTGCCGAAAGTGCCAGGTGATCCTTGCATTTGGAGACATTCTCTCCAACAATAGCCTGCCATAGGTCATGTGAGTCAAGATATACCTCCATAGCCATAGATCAGACGCGGTAGTTAGTCTTAGACAGCTTGAGAGATGGCGCCGGTGCAGCCATCTCCATACTACGTTCGCTGGACGTGCTTGTCTCTCCTGTCTTCTTCACCATCCTCAAGATCCTGTGGAATCGCCAAGCTCTAATACCACTTGTTGGCTACACAAGCCTGCAAGAACTTTTCTAATCTTCCAGAAGCAAGAAATCAAGAAGAATAGATTCAAAAAAGGAAATCAATTGAAGAAGACGCCGTGCAAGCAAAACGTCGAACACATAGCCCCTTTTATAGGGAAGACCAATCATGATTGGAGAGAGAGAGTGTGTGGTTAACTAACTCCCTGCTGAGTTGACATTTTCATCTGGTGTGGCATCATCCGTGCTGTTATAACTCCCAGCAACAGATGGCTGAGATCAGGCGGATCATAGTGGTGCTGGAGCGAATCCTTCAGACTATGCTGAGAATCGACTACTCGAGACTCTTCTGGCTCATATTCGGTGTCTTCTCCCATGAGAATCACGAAGGGATGTACATGCAGCATGGAAAAGTCTAAGGGATAATGCATATTTTTTAAATGTTGTGTCTTCTCTAGACAAGCACAAGGAAGATGACTTCTCAACGTATCAAATGGATATAGCACCCTTTGCACTGACGTCCCTCTAAACTATTTTTTCTGAAACTTCCTATTTGAAGGCTATTTCCACCAGCCAGGAAGATCCCCTGGTGGTGGGGGAAGAATTCCATTGGAAAGAAAAGAAAAGTATGCCTCTTCTTCTTTCTCCCTCTCGCTGTTTGACAGTCGGTGGGACGCCCAGCCCCTCAATCTCTGGATAGTTGCCATGTGACCACCTGTTTGTTGGCTTCAAGAAGCCTGTAATTGTCGCTAGAACTTTGCAAAAAATAGAAACACTGAAAAAGGAATCGATCTATATCAATTGATGAATGAGAGTTATAGGTGACACATTTCATCGAGCACATAGGACCCTTTATATAGGCATCCAATGAAAAATAGAGAGAGTGCTCATAACTACCAATTGAGTGAGCCGGTGTTTGATCACATGGCCTCTTCTCTACCGTTATAACTCTGATGGATTGACGGTCTTGATTAAGCATGTAAAGAAAGATAACTATCTAGAAATGGAAATCCTCAAATCGAACATGTGCCTGAGAACTCGCCGAAGATAGAGAGTCACCGTGCGTCACGGCGGAGCTGGAGCAGATCTATCATTCTCCCCCTTGCTTCAAATCTGCTGTAAGAACACTTCGTATCTTCAAATGCTCCTGCATCTCCAGAAATTTCAGCCTTCTCAGAGACTTGATCATCATGTTAGCTAACTGATTTATTGACTGCACAAATTGTATGTTGATCTTCCTCTCCTCTACACATTGACTGATAAAATGATATTTGGTGTCAATGTGCTTCATGCAATTGTGATGGACTGGATTCTTGCTCAATGTTATAGCGGATTGATAATCAACTAACAATTTTATTGGCTTTTCTTCAACTCACTAATGAGCCGATTCAGCCATATACCTTGGCAAGTGGCTGATGTGATGGCAATGTACTCTGCTTCACACGACGATAGTGCCATTGATTTTTGCTTCTGAGAAGCTCAGCTGATGATGGATGAACCCAAGAAATAAACATGCCCTGAAGTACTCCTATGATCTAACACATCCCCAGCATAATCATTGTCGTTGTACCCCATGAGTATATCATCCAATTGATGCTTCATATAAACCAGTCCATAGTCAGCTGTCCCCTTGACGTATCTCAAAATCCTCTTGGCTGATGAGAGGTGCTCTGAGGTCGGATTCTCCATGTACTTGCTCAGCAAACCCACAGAGAAAATTAAATCAGGTCTAGTGTGAGTGAGATATCTCAAGCTGCTGATGATGCTTCTAAACTTGGTGGGATTCGCTTGGGATACACCTTCTTCCTTACTAAATTTAATTTGTACTTCTAGAGGAGTCATAGATGGATTGCAATTCATCAAACCTTTTACCTCTATAAATCAACGAGCATACCCACCTTGACTGAGACAAATGAAGTTAGCTCCTTGATTAATTTCTATGCCCAAGTAGGAGCTTAGTGATCCTAGATCACTCATCTTAAATTGTTCATTCATCTATCTCTTAAACTCATCCACATCACACATTCTTGACCCTGTGATGATTAAATCATCCACGTAAACACCCACAATTAATCTGCTGTCACTATTTTGCCTGAGATAAACAGTCTGCTCATGTTGACTCTTTGTAAAACCCAATGCTAAAAGACATTTGTGGAGCTTGAAATACCAGGCCTGAGGAGCCTACTTTAACCCATACAAGGCCTTCTTTAATCTCAATACATAATTCTCCTTTCCCTACACAATAAATCCCTCAGGTTGCTTTACGTATAACTCTTCTTCCACATCTCCATTCAAGAATGCAGACTTGACATCTAGATGATGCAAAATCCATCCAAATTGTGCAGCTAGAGCAATGAGAACTCGTATAGTTTCAAATCTCACTATAAGGGCAAAGACTTCGTCATAGTCAATCCCTTGTTTTTGTGAGTACCCCTTCACCACCAGTCGAGCCTTGTACCTTACTATGCCTCCTTGAGCATTTTTCTTCAGCTTATATATCCACTTTAATCCAATCGGTCTACAATTGGGTGGAGGAGCAACCAGCTCCCAAGTTTGGCTCTGGTCAATAGCCTTCATTTCTTCTATCATTGCCTTTTCCACAGTTCTCCTCGGGCTGCTTTAGCATAATTGACTGGTTCTTCAAATGCAGCGAGACATTCTTCATTTCTATCTACATGGGATGAGTCTCAGAATAAATTTGAGCAAGTGACTTGTACATTAGCGGTTCATTGTCTTGTGACTCAGAGTGAGAAGCCAGTTCTACAGCTTGAGTCTCACCTTGCTCTACATCATTTTCATCATTAGAACCAGAATCAACTTCCATGCTTGGCTTAGTAGGTAATTCTGGTGTAAACATGAGTATAGGAATACTCTCATCGTGCTTGGACCAGTCCCACTTAGCATCTTCTTCAAAAACAACATCTTTGCTAACTTGCACTATACCGTCAACCGGATCAAAATAGTGATAGGCTTTGGATCCCACTTCATAACCTATGAATACCATAGGAGTATTACGATCTTCAAGCTTTTTCTAAAGAGCTTTTGTACACTTCACGTGCACAATCAAACCAAACACCCTTAGATGCTCAATTGAGGGCTTTCTCCCTATCCACTTCTCATAAGGAGTCATACCCTGCATACTATTAGTAAACGACCGATTAAGGAGGTAAACAGCCGTACTTATAGCTTCTCCCCATAGTTCTTGAGGCAATGCTTTCTCCTTTAACATGCTTCAAACTAAAGCCATGATTGTCTGATTTTTTCTTTCCACAACCTCATTTTGTTGTGGATAGTAAGGGGCAATCATTTGCTATTTGATGCCTTGAGAAGCACAAAAAGAATTAAATTCATCAGAATTAAATTCTCCACCTCTATCCGACCTGAGACACTTTATCTTTGTCCCCTTTTCAGCTTCAACCAAACACTTGAACTTCTTGAATTGAGTCAATGCTTCTGATTTGTGCTTCAACATGGCTACCCACATTAACCTTGTGTAATCATCAATAATTAAGAGAAAGTATTGGCTTCCCCCTAATGTAGATGAATTAATTGGCCCACAAATATCCGCAAACACCAACTCAAGAGGCTCTGAGGCTCAATATGTGGATCCTTTAGAAAATGCAGTACGAGATTGTTTACCTACCATGCAGCTTTGATAGATATGATCAGACACCCTGATCAGTGGAAGTCCCTCCACTAATTCACACTTTGACATATTCCTCAAGGCATGAAAATTCAAGTGTCCAAACTTGAGATGCCACAATCGACTTGATTTTTCATCTTTTGAAGTAAGTAAACATTCCTCTATTACATGAAGCTTTAGTAAATAGAGCCTGCCTTCTATGTGATGTACTTCAGCTAGCAATGCTCCCTCATGGTCAAATATGGTTAATCGACCACCATACATAATCATTTTGCAGCCTTCTTCATCCACCCTGCCCATACTGAGGATGTTAGCACATAATTTGGGCACATAAAGAACATTGTCGAGGTGAATTCTTTCTTCATCTCGTCAATGAACAAACACTTTCTCACGACCTTTGATCTCTACTATGGAATTGTCACCAAATTTGACAAATCTAAAGACTGATTCATCAAGATACATGAAGTAGGTCAGCTTTCCTGTCATGTGATTTGTAACACCTGTGTCAAGATACCTTAAGTTTGAGTTTTTCTAATCAGCATCCAAACCTTGAAGAAGCAAATCATAATTTGCCTCTTCAATCGCCATCAATAGAGATGACATAGCTGCTGTCAGAGCAAGGGAGGTTGCTGCCACTGCTGCTGATGTGGTTTCTGTCATATATGAGCGATCCTCTTGCTCTTTGACACTTCTACACTCATATGCAAAGTATCCATACTTTTGACAATTGTAACACTAAATTGAGGATTTATCAAATGGTTTCTTTTCTTTGTTTTCATCATGAGGTGTATTTCATCCTCGGCCACGTCTTCTACCTCTTCCTCTACCACGGCTGCGATGATGATTGATAAGTCTTCATTATCATGAATTAATAATTTAGTAAGATGATGTTTTTAGTCTTAACTCATGATAAATAGACTTATTTTTGTGTTAAATCATGAAAAGTGGTTTCTAGTTGATTAATATGAATTTTTGCTTAATTACATGATTTTATAATTTTATTTTGTTGAGAGAAATAAAAAAAAATATATTTAAGGAAAAGTAAAAAAATCTACCGACCAATTGGGCCCGCTAGTGGGTCGGAGGCCCAGTCGGGCAGAGCCACTGAGCAACTAAGGACCACGAGCTCAAGGCTCGAGTGGCTAAGGACCAGATTGCGAGCTCGAGGCTCAAGCAGCTGGCAAAGCGGATCGTGAGCTAGTTGCACAAGCAGCTGATGTGACATGTGCGTCACTCCCCTTCCATGTCACCGGTGGCCAGTTGGGCAAGGGGCAAGGAGTGTTTGTACACACGCGGGTGATTTGTGCCTATTGATATTTAAAGAAGCGCCTGTAATATATGCGCGTGAAACTCGCCTAGAAAACCGATGTGGGACTAAACCCCATGCCTTACTTTTTCTCGCATATTTTATAAATAACAAAAATGTCCCTCAATGACCGATATAAAATGATCCTTATGACATCATACATTGAAGGTATTTTAGTACTTATCTCATCTCTTTCTCTTTCTCTCTCTCGTAGGCGGACAACTGGTGAAGAAATTATGATTTCTAGAGAGCAATTAAGTTGTAAATATCACCAAACATTTAGTAAAAACTTAGTCAACGTGATTCGCGGAACATCGTGGCCAAAATTGGTGTAAGATTTTGGACAAAACATTACGAACTCAATGAAGAAATCATCTCTGCTTGATCGACGAACAAGCCGTCGTTAGGAAGAGGACCATCTGTCGGGAGACGAGTCGCCACCTCTTGAGAGTGTACTAGATGTGATAAAGGGCCTCCTCTCACTGTGCTGACTTAAGGGCAAAGCCCTTGAGATGCGCCCCACCTCCATCAGCACACCTTCGTTGAGTGACAGTCGCTAGAAGGCCGCAAGTCGCCATTTTTCCGTTCCGCCGGGTGACAGCCGCCGGAAATGATTTGGCGATCCATTCCACTGATTTCTCGGCTTCGAAAGAAGTTCTAGAGAACACCCACATCATCTTTGTCCAAGGAGAGCCTTCGAGGCCGTGGACATTGCACGATTTCTTTTTGGATATGCAGAATTCCGACGACCACCGCCATGAAGTTGGAACTATGATTTTCCTATTTTAAAATTTATTTTCATTTAAATTAGTAATATTTGGCACGATTTCAACATCCAAAATATTTTGTACTTGAGTTACGATTCTTCGGGCTTTTACAGAACTAAATTTGATCTATTAATTTGACAGTAATTGCTTACGAAAGAATCGTAGGTTGGAACTCTGTTTTCACCTGATTCGTGTTCTTCAGGTGCTGACGTCACCTGACGTTATTGCCTTATTTCCTTTTTGCATTTATTAAATAGATTATATTTATCATTTAGTTAAAAAAATCATAAAAAATCATATTTTTTCAGAAAAATTCTGAAATATTACCCAATATTATATTATATCCCTATGATCAACTTGGAAATTTCTCACTATTTTTGGAATCATTTATTGATTTATAATTGATTTATTTACTCTGATAAATATTTAAAATTTTAAGAATTGGTCTTTTCTAGTTTTATAAAAATTTTAAATTTGGATGATTTATTATACAACGATTAATTCATTTCAATGACCTTTTCCACGAGATGAGAACTCCTCCTCATTCATCACTTTGGCTTTGCTTAGTGCTTTTGCCAACAATGCCTGTTCCTCCTCACGAGTCTCTTGCTCCTTGAGCTGCAGCTTGTGAACAATAAGTGAGCTGATTACCTCATCTAGACTCACTTTGTCTAGATCTCCATACTACTCCAGAGCCAAAGTGATTGTATCGAATTTTGAAGATCAATATGTTCCAACCGAGTCCTTTTGATGGCTGATAGTATGATTAGACTCAGACACCGGTAGACTAAATAGCTTTTCGCAAAGAATATTGAATGGAAGTGGTAGGTTTTCATATATTTCACCTATGACATCAACAGCCCCATTAATTTATATTGTTATAATTCACCTCTCACACCAGGTAAGCTCTCATCCTCTATTAACTACCATTAAGAATGGTCGTGACGTGGCAACCTTGTTTTTCCTTTACGTTCTTGCACAGTGTAGTTGTGTTGACAGTGGGAGACTTGTTTTACCACTCTCTGGTATGCCCTCGTCCCATTCCATCAATCCCTTCTCATATCCGCATTAGCGTCCGGCTGCGTGCCCTGTGGATTCATCACCAATCATGAGATCAGTTCTTCCCTGTAAAAAAAAATATCGCTCCTAACCGCTGTAGAGAAATAGATAGATAGATAGATGGATAGATAGATAGATAAATAGATAGATGGATAGATAGATGGATAAATAGATGGATAGATAAATAGATAGATAGATAGATTGATGGATAGATAGATAGATGGATAGATACATGGATAGATACATGGATAGGTATGTAGATAGATAGATAGATAAATAGATAGAGATAGATAGATAGATAGATAGATAGATAGATAGAAAGAGAGAGAGAGAGAGAGAGAGAGAGAGAGAGAGAGAGAGAGAGAGAGCAAGAGAAAGAGGAGAGAGAGAGATAGAGGAGACAGAGGGGGAGAGAGAGAGAGAGGAGAGAGAGCGAGAGAAAGAGGAGAGAGAGAGACAAAGGAGACAAAGGGAGAGAGAGAGAGAAAGAGGAGAGAGAGGGAGAGAAACAGGAGAGAGAGTGAGAGAAACAAGAGAGAGGAGAGAGAGAAGAGAGAGGGAGGAGAGAGCGATAGGGGGAGAGAGAGGAGACAGAGCGAGAGAAAAAGGAGCGAGAGAAAGAGGGGAGAGAGGAGAGAGAGGAGAGAGAGAAGAGAGAGGGAGGAGAGAGCGATAGGGGGAGAGAGAGGAGAGAGAGAAGAGAGAGGGAGGAGAGAGCGATAGGGGGAGAGAGAGGAGATAGAGCGAGAGAAAAAGGAGCGAGAGAAAGAGGGGAGAGAGAGAAGGAGAGAGAGAGAGAGGAGAGAGAGGAGGAGAGAGCAGGGAGAGCGAGAGAGAGATATAGATAGATAGCGAGAGAGAGAGGGAGAGAGAGAGAATATGGTAACAAGGGTTGTTCAATCTTTTCCAAATAAAAGCAGACGTTTTTGCAGTAGTTAAACAAAAACAGTACAACATATTCGTCAGAAATTTGGAGTTAAGTATTGTGCAGGTGTGACGGATTAAAAAGTTTCTTTTACTGTGAAAGAATCTTTTTGAATAAAGGAAGCTATAAGGAAAATGAGGACGGTACTTCAACGATGGGACCAGACTCTGGAAAATATTGGCTTTGACGATTGCACAGTTGATTGGATATCGTGGTCGACGAAAGAAACTTGGAGAATGCATAATAATAAATCAACGTCTCTGACAAGTCCCCGTATTCATATCGACAGATGGTTTGAGCCAGTCTCGTAAGGTAGAATAAGCCTGACCGAACCTATGTGTTCATGCATACCATAAAGTTTCTCTCGGGGTGATAAGGGGGAGAACGAGCGAGTTTTTGGATAGGACAATGGCCTATCCGAAACTCATTGCTCATCTGTAAGACAAAAGATCTCTCTCTCTCTCTCTCTCTCTCTCTCTCCCCAATGGTGAGTCCCTCCTTGATTCTTGCCCCGGAGCTTTTCTCCTCTTGGGATGGTGTATCTAGCGCAACTGGTCCAAAATATACCCTTCACTAAATACGCCATTCCATAAATAGTGTCAAACACTTGTACAAAACCTAAAATGTCATTTCGTCCATGATACTACTCCCCTGAACTCATTCTGGGCCGGCGAACCATTTTATGATTTTTATGCAAGAGAGATGTTAATTGCCTTGTATACACTATTTTGACAAGAAGAGAAAAAACTCTAACCAATCAGGCTAACAGCCTGTGTATTCCCTGCACTCTATAGATCTGACCATGCTAGGAGAACCTGCACTGCATATTCATGGCACTCACAAGCCGGGGAACCTTCTCGAACTTAGCTCTATTCCTTACCAAGAAGTTTGAGTCATCGTTGGCTCTAATATGATTTTCTTTTTCATTCTCACTTTATTTTTCTTATTCTTCATGACTCAACACTAAATTCTTAATCTACTTCACCTAGTAGAGGAGGCTGATTTTATGGGCCACGACACCTTCGAATTGTGGATCATAGAGAGGTAGTATCATGAGTAGGACTAAACTGATCTCCTATTTGGTTCTGTTTATCATTCATTGTCGATACATGTCAATTATGCATGCGGGATGTCGGGGTCGGGGTCGGAGGTCGGGATCCTCTTTAATTCAATCTCCAATAGAAGTTGGTCAGAGGTCGGGATCCTCTTTTCCCTATTTGTCAAATCTCAAATCTATTATCATAGTCGCTTGGTTGCCTAAGTCACCTCGGTCCTCTTCTTCTCTTGATTTGCGGAAACATTGTTGACGAGTCCACACCAGGTGATCTTCTGAGTCTCAAATCTATTATCATAGTCAGTCTATTGTCGGCAGTGGCGCCACAACCCTCGGCGTCTATGCGATTCTTTATCTCAACCAAAGGCCGATTCTTCCAAGTTCTGTAGCAGAAAAATGAGAGGACTCGTGACCTCTGATTGAGTAGTCAGCTGACGAGGCATTCGTCAGTCACTTCACAGCCCATGTGGTTAGTTTTAAAGTTGTGTTCTGCAGAGTTAATAACTGCTGAGGCTATTAATGTGAAATGGATGGCATAACTAACTCCTAAGTTCCGGGTTTGCACGGATTCTGATACATATATGCTTTTGGTGACAAACAATTATTCATTCAGAATCCTTTCTTTCATCTAGAAGTAATGGTGAACTCCCATTGGACATTTTACTGGAGCAGTATGACTTGCATTGGAGCTCCCGCTGATCAATTATGGCTAGGGAAATGCGATCATGATCGATTGTCAATTTGATCAGAATGATCAATGATTCGATCAGTCAAAATTACTAATCGTGATCGTCGATCGTCGTGATCGACGATCCGATCGATCATATGATTGAATGATTGTCAATTTATATTATTATATTCTACTATATATTGAAGTATTATATATATAAATATATACATATATATAAATAAGTATATAAACATATATAAATATATATAATACTTAGCCATAAGATATATTTATACATATTAAGCCTACTTTAAATGAAAAAATCTATAATATGTATATTAGATATGTATAAATATTACATATATATATATATATATGACTATAATTACATAATGTGATATATATATCTATCTATTAGGCCAAAGTTCTTGATATAAATATATTATATATGAATAAATTAATATTATATAATAATATATATCCTACTATATATATACATATGCTAAATATATATTTCAATATTAGGCCTAACATATATGAGGCCTACCAAGTTTATTATGATACACAATGATATTTCTTAAGATAGTAATATGCATAGATATATTAATGATAAACCTTAACTTTGTTAATTTATATATATAGTGAGATTAACACTTCACTTTTAAACTTACTAGGACATATCAAAATATATATATTACACCAAAATTTTTATCTAACTTATGCATAACATAAATATTTACTTAAATTAATGATAATATAAAAATATACTTAAGTTATATAAATTGAAAATATGTGTATATATATTAACAATCATTAGAAAGAAAATATGGTCGCATAAAAAAAAATCAAATGAGAAAACTGTTGAAACTTCACAATGAAAATACTAACATAACTATTTATATAGAAATAGGGGAGAGTAGAGTCCAAAACATACAACCCTACATACACATAATATGAGGAGAATCAAAATACATAACCCTAATGTCATCATCCCTCTAGACCTAAAGTGTTATCCTCTACACCATTTATACTCTCAACATCTAAATCAAACAACTCAAATTGTTCTCGACGAAGCTAACATTTTAAAGTCATCAATAATGATATTGTATCACATGTTAACCTTGACCTTTTGACTGTAACAATGTAACGGCTGTTGGAGAAGTACCTCTCTGTGGTGCACTTGTCGCACAAATGGAAAGAAACTCTTTAGCAATAACTACTAATCTTGGGAATGAATGACGACCTTCCCATTGCCACCAACTCAAACCATTTTCTTTGATGACTGACAAGCGCAAATAAGCCTTTAATTCTTCTTCAACAGATGTTGTCATCACATTTTGTCGTGCATCCATTTCTTCTAATAGGGTTGTGTTATGACATAAAGAGTAATATGTAGTCATATTCCCCCCGTGAGGCGATTTGAGTGACATCACTAGGTGTACATTGATAGTTAATTTCCCAAGAGTCGATGAATATCAGTCAAGACTGTCTCACAATCCATTAGAGAAATAGGGTCAAGCCTTAATTTTGGATCGACGAGTGTTGCAATAGCAAATGTATTGTTGCCTTTGATTCTTCTTTTATACTTTTTGATTTTTTCCACCATTGCCCTACATGTAGCTTTGATTGAAGTGTGTTGCCCATCACTAAGGATAACACCTGGTGAAAAAATAATATGCTGCTCTATGCATTGCTCCAAGCTCATCAAATGACTAATTAATGTCTTGATCAACATGATGACCCATGTAGCTATTACCACTTTAGCTCAACATAAATATTGTGTTGCTTCACAAAATGACTTCAAAATCATGAGAAAATTTTGAACTAGCTCCCATTCACCATCAGTCATACAATAGTTCTTCTTGTTATCAAATAATACCAATAAAATCATCTTGTTCAACACTTATCATTTCTCATAAGTTCCAATCATCATGTCATGTGTTGAGTTCCATCAAGTTGGGACATCAAGCACTAGTAGGTTGTTGTCTGGCATACGTAACTCTGTGCAAAATTCTACATATCACCTTCGCCTTTGTGTAAATGAATGTACATCACCAACTAATTATCTCACTCGATACACAATCTCCCTCATTGATGCCGAAGTAGTAGTGATAATATCTCAATTGTTAGATATAATGTGAGTTAAAATAATAAAATATAGCATTAATTTCATGAAAATAAATCATAATTATTGAAGAAAATGTTTTTAAGCATTTTCATATTTTTTCGTGAATTTTAGTTAATTATTATGATTTATTTCAGATTAAAATGAATTACCTACTATTTTTTGAAATAAATACATAGATATATATTATCAGGTGTAGTTATATAATTTCCGCTTGATCCAAGGCCCTTGAATGTGCCACGTCACCCTTTTCTGGCAGCAATCCGATGGTTGATCGATACTCATATCACGCTAATATTCTATGATTTTTCAAGATGCGCCATGTACCCCTAGAGCACACCAATCGGAAGGCGGTGAGCATGCTGCATAACCAACGTACTAAAGTCACAGAGGGGCATATCAACAATTATCTATTATCGTCAGATACAAATGAGATTATCGATTATCATTGACAAAATAAAAAGGGCAGAGGTTTGCCAGCAACAATCATTTCATCTTCTCCCTCCTCCGCGTGGTCAGAGCCTCCGGCGATTGGCAAACCATTCTCCTCACTCCCTCGGCTGCACCCAAAGCCTCCAGTGGGTGGCCACAAGTCTTCTCCTTTACCCCAGACGGTGGTGACAGCAGCGTTGAACCCTTCTCTCCATGGAATCCTTCCGGCACGTAATGCAGAGCCGCCGGATGATATTCATGTGCCTTCTAATGTGGTGTGACACGACTGGATGACACAAAGCCGTCGCACCAGCGTCTCTTACTATTCCAGAGGCGGACCATCGAAAAACAGCATTAGTTTTTAGATTTATTTCCCGTTTTATTTAGTTTTTGTCACACATGGTAATTTTCAGACATTCGCTGAAAATAATCAGAAAAATATATAATTCACTTGATCAAAAGGACTTCTCTCCATATCAAACCTTCCGAAACTCGTCGTGAATCATCTGGGGAGTGATTTTGAATCTTTTTCTATTGATTTCAATCAAGAAACTCATCTGAAATTCTTTGTCATTTTTCCACCAAGTAGAATGATTTTCCGACGATTATTTGGTGATTTCTATCCAATTAATCAGTGGTTTGTTGATTTCATGGTTACATTTTAATCTTGTACTCCTTCTTAATTGGTGCAAACTGATTCAGGCAATTTCTGGTGTGATTTCACATCTTTTTCGTTAATTCCCTCTTGTATATTCGTCCGAAAATTGTGGTCAACGTAGGTGCGAGATGTGTTGACCACAATTTTCTCTCTCCTAATTATCGTCTATTTTCTTTTCTCCCTCCTCTCCTCCACCTAAAAATTCGTCTAAAATCTCTTCTTAACCCCATTTCTATCTCCCAAAAATTCGTCCAAAAGTCCCTTTGAAATCCCACGTATATCTCCCAAAATTTCTTCCTCTAATCCCTTCTAAATCCCACGTCTACCTCCCTTTTTCTCTTCACTATTTATTAAATATTAGTTTCTATTATTTAATTTATTAAAAATTCTAAAAATTATAAAATCATTAGAATAATAAAATCAAAATTAATTCCATGACAGGTTATTCCTACTCCTTGTGTTCGACTTGAGACTCATTGCTTTACTAATTTTTTATTAAGTTTTAGTTATAAATATTATTAGATTATGAGTATTTAAATCTAACGACAAATGCTCATCAAGTAGGGAGCATTAGGAGCTCATCATCATCAATAAGATCCATCATCTATTCGATCGTGAATACTTCTAAGATCTCCATACGCCTCAAGCCTTCTTGGACAACTAAATTGATGATGTGAGCCACACATGACATATGACGCTTTTTGTCAAAATTCGGGTTCACTTCTCTCAAACTTGTGACTAATAACTCTATTATCATTATGTTGTTACTTGTATTATCTGTAGTGATTGTAGCCACCTACAACAAGAAAATAAAATAATAAAAAATAAAAAAAAAAAATAAAATAATAAATAATAAAATAATTTAACTACGTGATGTTCTAGGTAAGTATAATGTACAATGTTATATATAAAATACAATACACAATTTAATCTTAAATACTTTTTCTCTAATGAGAAGTCTTCAAGTGCTACTAATAATAATTTTGACATATTCTCTCTTCAGTGTGAACCTTCTAATTTTGCTATAGAAAATACTCGATCTTGTAAATTCCATTCATTATCCACCCCATGCACAGTGATCCCTAATAAAAGAATCATGTTGTTACTAGTTCACACATCAATCGCCAATGATACTCTTCTAACTGCATTCCATTTATCTTTGAATTTTTACTTCTCTTTCATGAAAAAAATACTTGCATATTCTCGAATTGTCTTTGAACATGAGAGTTTGAATTGATCTTGTGCACAATACCAAAATAATTCTTTGAAAATCTGTTAGTCGACCACACTTCATGGTTAGTCAGTGATGCAAATGAACTTCACCAAAAGATCTTTTGGTCGCTCAAATGTGATTCCTCTAAATAATTGTTGCTTGCTTGATGTATACCCTATGTGATCAAGAATTGATCGTTGGGTGCTAATAGTAGATTTCTCCTTCAACTTGTTATGAATTGGTTAATGATATTTGTCTTGATGCCTCCAAAAGTTGATTGTGCTGCCTTGACAATTCCTCTTGATTACTTGATCAAAATTTGGGTTTTTCTCTTTGCAAATGTTACAAAAATATTGTCCATTGTCTAACATCTCAAAGAAAGACATACACTTGGACTTCCTACTATTAGCCAAAGAAGGTCCACTTTCATATCCAATGGACATATTATGCAAAAAAAAAAACTTTATCACCATCAATGAATATTCAACACAAAACATATAATATATTATAAAAAATATACCTTATTATCCGCAATGCATTCATTATCACTAGATGATGATTGTGTCATCATATTAATCTTTAACATTTGTTTACAATGACATTCAATATTATATTCAATGTTAAATGCATATATTAACTAATAATTAAATAAAGATAATGAACAAAAAATTATATGTTTATACAAATTAAAAAGTGATGTTACCTCTAGTGAAAATACTCTTGAAAGACTGTCCCCAAATGTTCTTGAAATTGGGCAAGAGAGAGAGAGAGAGGTTGTAGTACCTGTATTGGTCGTCAGGCTTCCTGATGGAGGAGAGAGAGATAGAGAGAGGAGGGAGGGAGGGAGAGGCAGCGATAGTGAGGTTGGTAGTAGTGAAAGTGGGTTTTGGAGAAGATAGAGGTGGTGGTAGTGGAGGTGGGTTTTAGAGAAGGCAGATAGTGAGAGTGGAGTTGAGTTTTAGAGAAGCCCTAGAGAGAGAGAGAGAGAGAGAGAGAGAGAGAGAGAGAGAGAGGGAGGGAGAGCCAGCGGTGGTCAAGCTGGCAATGGCGGCAAAGCTGATGGTGGCAGACCGGCAGTGAAGCTAGCAGTAGCAAACCCGGCAGCGGCAAAGCTGGTCTCTCTGACAAGAAGAGGACAAGGAGATTGGCAATGGGGACTCGGGGAGTGAGAGTAGGACTCGAGTGGGGTCTCTCCCGAGGAGAGAGATTAAATCTCTCTCTCCTGTATGGGTGAATCATAACCGTTGGATGATGAGAGGTCATCATCCAAAAGCAGGTCAATGGTAGTCAATGATCCACTGATCAATCGACCATCAATCACCGACTCGGATCATTATCGTGATCACGGCCGTTTTCTGTGATCGTGATCTTCGATTGATCAACCATGATCGGTGATTTGACAATCGATTGATCATGATTGCACTACCCTAATTACGGCTCTTCTTGGGTTAGCAGGAACTCTTAGTTGTGTGTAGAGAAAGGTGAAGCCATCCCTTTCAACTTAGGTTTTCATTGATGTGTCAATGTACATATTTTTTAAAGTACCAAAGCTATGAAATTTTCTTTTTAAAATGATGTCCACTAGTTATTGGACAATTTCTTTTTGTTTAAACTCTAGGCAAACCAATTTAACAATATATAATTTCCACTATTTTTTACTTATAGTTCTAATTTATTGAGAGTGGTAAGACTGTTGTTTTAAGTTCTCTTGTGTTTAACTCTTTGCTGGTTGATTGAATTATTAGTAAACCTTTTCTTTTCTCATTTGGACCCTTGATTTGTGTAAAACTCACCTTGTTCTTGCTATTTCATCTTGCATAATTACCTACATGTAAAATCATATTTAGTACCATTGTGCCCACCTTCTCTCTCTCTCTCTCTCTCTCTCTCTCTCTCTCTCTCTCTTTCTCTCTCTCTCTCTCTCTCCCTCTCTCTCCCTCTCCCTTCTCCATCAAGTACATCAGTGGCATCTCATTTCTGTCGTGAAGGAATAGACACATGGAGGAAGGTAGCGAGAAAAGGCCCATAGAAATGTTGCTGATGGACCTGACTATGATGGGACATAGGGAGAATAGAGAAGGGTTGTAGGATCATTTCTTGGGTTGTCCACCATGTTGGAATAATAAGATTATTGACATGATAATTACTCCTGGTTTTATATGACGGGTTATTTACTTGATGAAGACATTGTGTATCAGGTGTTTACAAAAAATTACAGCAGAAAAAGAAATATGTGTTTGTCTTTCCGAATAGACATACACCTTGATATCCCTTCTCTGTAGGGGGCTCTTTGATGGCAGGCTAATACACCAAAGAGAAGAGTACCAAGCCCTCAAAGCACTGAAGGTTTTGTTCCCATCAAATAGAATGAGGAGAAGAGAAAAGAGAGAGAGAGAAAAACATCTTCATTCATTTCCTACAATGGGGGTTCTCTTTAAATAAAGGGTGTGTGTCATTTCTCTCATGAAGGTAATTAATAAATAGTTATAGGGGTAGTTATTTAGATAGTTATTATGTTAATGGGTCACTTATAGGCCAACACACCATTCTGAAAGAAAAGCAATAGGAAGACGGAGAGAGAGATAGAGAGGGAGAAAAATGAAGGAAAATTGAGGCAAAAAGAGAAGGGGATCGCCAGATGGGAGAAAAACCCGATGAAAGAGAGACGAGAGGGGGGAAAGAAATTCCTGTCTTATTCTCTCCCTAATCATATAGAATACATCTCTGACCACCCTCTCTCTGATCACAATTGGACTTGAAACCAATGCATACTTTTTTGACTCGTTCAATTTCTTTTTGCCTGCGTCCAACATGCTAAGCGAGAGAGACAGTGAGAGAAAGCTAGGGATAGGCAGAAGAAATCACAACTGGGAGAGACGAAAAATAGAAAGATTATCCATATGTTCTTAAATAGCTTGAATCCTGAGACTAGGAAATTGGGATTATCTAGGTCGTCAAAACTTCTTCCATATGTATCAAGCAATCTGTATTGATAGAGATTTCCAGTTCTGGCGACCGCAAACATCACAGTGCAAGTTATTAGAAACTTGTTTAAATGAAGTTTGTAGCCCGTGGGATCAGACTAAATGCATGGGTACCCACGATGTCTAAGGAGGAGGTATAAATTTAATACCAAATTTTTCATGGAGATGGAAGAATATTTCAATTCTAAGCATACGAGGAAGAGATTTGATGATTCATAGAAGGCAGTTTTCGAATTTGGAGACTAAATACTGGTTTGATGATCAGTTATGACTGGTATCGGCTGGGATAATCGAGTTTGTTAGAGATTATCCGCCCATCCAGGATAAGACAATTCAGTTCCTTTTATCAGTATTGCATTAAGTTTTTTATTTGGTGTAGAATTATGATGATTGCGAGAAGACATTCTATGTAGCATTTACAAAATAAACAACACATCGTATGATATTATCAGTTGGGTATCATAGCACGAGATATGAAGTCTCTAGAAGCCACCGTCTAAATAAATCAGATCAACAAACAACTCTGTGTGGGATCAGACGAAGATTGTGAGATAAATATACGGATAGTCTTTCCTTTTGTCTGGGGAATAAGAGTCCAGGTAATTGAATTTTATAAAGAGTTTAACATGCTATAGATATAAATAAAAAATCCCAAATCGAGATTTGAAGTGCGTTCCTTCATGAAGACAAACACGACTCGTAAGAGATGGCAGAAAAAATTCTGGACATTATGTAGTATTCCTGTAGTTGCCATAGAGGTAGAGGAGAACTAATTCTTCGAGATGTGCCGACTACTTCCTGTTAGAAAATGATGCCTGGTCGTCAATTTATTGCTATTGGATTAATTTTGAATCATTCGTCAATTTATTTCTTGCTTGTCCTGGTCGTTTTGTTCCAAATGAAGTGATTTATACTTTCTATGAGATATCAATTTGAAGCTATTTCTGTGCCGGGCCCACGAAAAAAGAGGGAATCCCAAAATAGTAGATTTTACAGCAGTCATGTATTTCAGAATGAGGTACCGGAATTCTCAATGACCCTAACTCCTGATTGACGCAAATATACAACAACTATACGTATTTTAGACTTTTCAATTAGCTTAAAAAGTAGAATTCCTAACTTGAAGTTAATATCAAATATAGAGAACGGTAGTGAAAAATAAAACAAACTAACAAGCTCACACCCACATGGCACTCCGACTTTCAACAGAACGGCGAAACATTGTTAAGGATCCTAGTTTGTGTTAAATTTTCTTGGAGAAATCTCAGGGCTATGCCTTTTCACTTAATTCCGAAATTCGTCAGGGTAGATATGAGTCCCCTGATGCACACTGAAGGCATGATGATGTGCACTCTATCGACAAACAAAGGCACAAAGGGACAGTAACCGACAAAAACCGAAGACGCGGATGCCGTCTTATTTTGTTCAAGAAAATAAGTCAGTTCACCTAAATATACTTCACTGATTCATCAAGAGATGTCAACGAGAATATTTATTAACTGCTTCAATAAAAAATGACCGAATCAAAAGGTAACATTTATTTTCATCTCAACCAGAGGGTACCATTTATTTCACTCGATCTTGGAGACAGTGGTAACAGGCAGATTAGAGACCACTAGTAAGGCCGCTGGCCGATGATGTTGCCACGGGGACTATAGTTGCATGTGATAAAGATGGCCCCGCTGTTGCACTTAACGCGAGCGCAGCCGAGGTTCACAGAGTTGCGCCAAACCACCTGTGTGTAGTGCCCGCATACCTTCCCCGTCACGCTGGTATTGGTGGCATAGTTGTAGTTCTGCTTCTCGTTGACCCAGAGTTGGACTGCCTCTCGAGCTGTCCACTCTTTTCCGCTCCCCCAGAAGAGGTTCTCGCCATAAGGTCCGCTGGAATGCACAAGTTTGTAGTCGACCTTCCTTGATTGGCATAATTCTGCCCGTACGCAGCCACGGTGGCATTCCACACCATTTTGCCGACCCCAACCGCAGCGCGGGCTGTGTTGTGGACATCCAGGTAGTCCTGGGGGGTGTTTTGGGCTTGGACGGAGCCTACGGTCCCCAGCACCAAAACACAAGCCAATACTGCGACGGGAAGCTGATATGCCGCCATTACCTCCCCTCCGTCCGCAAACACCTTTCTGCTTTCCTTACACGAGAAATCACGGATACAAATGGTACACAGAATGTGTCTACTCGTGTATTTATAGGCGAGCGGCTATCGCATACGTGCGAAACATAAAAGACCAGTTCGGAGGGAGGATATTTGCAGTTTCCGTCCGGCAGTCGAGTCAACTTTATACGGGAATTGAGAAAGACGAAATACAAATCCAAAAGGGATTCTTCACGAGGTGTAATGTATCTGACGAACTGTAAGGCGACCAAATGTATTGCCGGCAAGCAATTGACGTATTCCAATGAGTCGCCATCAATTTGACCATTGATTTTGTCCATTCCCGCAGTGATGCATTGCATTGGCCTCCAATTAACATAAATTGAATGCAAAATGAGCAGGTAGGAAACGGTAAAAACTAAAAATATTAATAAATTAACGATCAGATAGATAAGTAGTAAAATGAAGGTAAGGAAGGGTGCTACGAGTCTTACCCATCTCAATCATGGATGAAGACACAGAGCGGAAAACATCCAGCGGCTAATGTATATTTCTCAGATGTTGAGCTTTCCGGAGATAAGTTCAATACAGAAAACTTCTGTCTCCGTCAAATGGACGCATCAGTCAGTATCTCTTTAATAAGGGAGAAAGAAGGAAATCCTATTCATATTGATCATCTTTAATTAGGTTGTTAGTTGATAGGACTATGGTATATTTTCAATCATTATAGCTCACATTATCATAAAAATAAATATAAAATGTATCTAAATCAATGACTTCTAACAAAGGACCTTTTTGTACCGCCTCTGAAAATTATGATGATATTGGTATACATCAATAAAGACTTAAAATACCAGTTTTTGTTCTAACATTGTTCAAAGTTCGTTGAAACCTCAACATCTAGCATATAGGCTCAAGTAAGCCAATATATTCTTTGGTAGCATACTAAAACTGTTGATTCAAAACATTTTGCTAGTAACCATGAACCTAAAGGCTTAGTCCTTACAAAGTGGAGTAAGTCAGATTTACCAATATAAAATTTAGTATATTTTTTAATGGTGTTTTGAATTAATAACCAGTTAGTAGGAATCCTTCTATCAATATTTATTTAACACCATATTTGGTATACAACTAACTTGAAACATAGAATTAGGTCTAGAAAAGATTAGTTTTTATATATATTGTAGATAATAATTTCTCAAATAATCTCAAATTTAATTCTATGAGCATGGTAGTTTGACACATTTTCTAGAATATTATTTTCAAAAGTAAGCTAACCAAGGTCTAAGGATCATAAAATTCTCTTTGATTGTTCAATAATGTCATAATCTTCCACATGAGTTTTAATACAATCCACATCTCCTTTCAGCCTTTTATGGGCAGATATTTGATGTTGTTATTGAATCAGATCAACTCTAATTGTGATCCTTTAAGAAATTGTGTGTGATCACAGGTATTTACCCCACCGAATTTGATCATAGAAAACTTGAAAAAGTTGATCAAATTACCTCTTTTACACTCAGGATGATGATCATGTGATTTCAATTTGTTCAAGACATCAGACATATCGAAGGATGCCATCAGTAATGATGTATCTTTACAACAATTAAACACATAAAAATTATTGGTTGTACTAAGTTCTAGGAGTGTAGTAAGTGATGAGATTCTCATGTTTAATAAACCTTTTGGTTTAACTTAATACTAGGTGATCAGCACATTCATGTGTAAGGTTTACACAATGCCCAACCATTTTATGCTCTGGTCAGCTCCTCTTGTTGAGTGGTGGTGTCCTCTCTCTCTCTCCCCCCCCCTCCACACACACACACAGCACACACTCAACATGAGTTTCTTGTTCCCCTTTAGCCCATCTATCTTACTCTTTATTTAACTAAACCACATATCATTAGGTGCACTCTACTACACATGTTTATGACTTGAATTTTAACTTGTACAGAACACATGAGGATGAAAAATAATATGTCAAAATATAGGTGTTAAGCAATAGTAAGAACATAATCAGAACCATGGAAGATGATGGATGATATAACAAAATTAAGGGTTGTTGAAAAGCCCCAAAATCGATTAATCAAAAATTTAGAATCAGGAATTTACCAAATTAAAATACTAAAATAGGTAAGTACTGTGGTAACTTCGAGGTCGATCCATAGAGAATGAGGATTAGGTGTTAATCAGTTTCTAATCTATTTAATTGATAGATTTAATCAAATGAACTCAAAGGAGAGGCAATGGCAAGTAGGAAAGTTTTTCACCGTCGAAAAAGGGGGAAAAAGAAAATCAACAATGTGGAAAATGATCTAGAGATGAAACACACGCACAAAATACTCATAATGTTGAATCAAAACTATAAATCAATTTATTTCAAACCTATGGATACCTAGCTGATTGGTCTCGTGCGGAACATGTCGAACCTAGATGAACTTACCTTGGGCCTCTATATGTCACCAAGGCTAGGCAGTTTTCTCTTCGAGTAGCTTTTCCAAGGATCTCTATTATGAATCTGCACTTGAATCAACCAAAATGCATAAAAAAATGAACACAAAACCTCAATGCTCTTTCACTCATGCAGACGAAACGTCAGGACATTTGAAGTTGGGTTTTTCTGCCCCTCAATGGTGGCTTAAATGTGTAAGGGTTTACATGAGAGTATGGGTGTACACGTGTACGGCTGATCCTACCTTCTCATGGCTGATTCATCCAAGATCCTTTGATCTAGGGTTGTGATTAAGTGAGGGTACTTCTGTCTTTTAGGCTGTGACAAGATTAAGCGAGAGTTGGTTTCCTCTTGGGTTGATCTAAAGTGTTGGATTTGGAGATCTTGTCGTAGCTATAGGATCTTCTTAATTGTTGAGATCCATTGCACCCTCAGCAAGTATGCTCCATTGACCGTTGATTGTGTAGACATTCTTGATGACTTTTGATCTCCTCATTTGATGATGCCCCATGTTAGCACCTTAGCCCTTGATTTTGTCGTCTCATCTCCACATATCAGATCTTGTTCGTTGAAACATATATCGGCTTCCTAAAAACCAAAAAAAGATATCAAAAATTCCTGAAATTCTCTCATATTCATAGAAAATTCAATTGTGTCTATAAAACTCAGAGAAAATTTCTGAAAAATTCTCTAGAATATTAAACTTCATGAAATACTCAAAGAAATAATAAATGTTTATTTTTTAATATGATAACATGCTATATTTTAGGATTTAAGCTCTTTAATAAAATAAT
The DNA here is from genome assembly GCA_024713555.1 of Spirodela polyrhiza. NCBI lineage: Eukaryota > Viridiplantae > Streptophyta > Magnoliopsida > Alismatales > Araceae > Spirodela > Spirodela polyrhiza. Next base: position 1,069,617 of record CM046532.1, read on the forward strand.
TCTTATGCTTTTCATGCAATAATCAACATGTTATCAATGGATTTATGCTTCTTAACCCAAATAACTTCTCACAATTTTAGTTGTTTGTAGTTAATCAAGTAGGAGTCAACATTGTGAAAAGATATACTATAGTGGGGTTGTTGTAAACATTGGAAAAGTTACACAAAACGCCCTCAACTTCAAATAGAGAGAGTTTTACATTGAAATAACTGTTCAAGATGATGATGTGTCTCTTCTATCTTTTATCTAAGTGAATTTTAAAATGTTGTGGGGTCATCTGGAATTCATCACTAAATTTTTTGATAATTAAATTAATTTAATGACATCTATGTTGTCATTACCTGATGGGAATGAGCTATTCTTATCTATCAATAATCCTACTAGAGGATATTTGGCATTTAATAGTGTAATTAATTGTGTTATATAATTAATAAAATAATGATTAGAGGTAAATCAATAGGGATGATGAGGTGAGGCAATAAGAAAGTGGAGAAATTTTAAATAGATGAAATTCAACTTAAAGAGCTATTCTAGAATACAAAAACAGTATCTCAACTCTTTGCTGTTTCCTCTAATTTTCCATCATTAACATTGACAAAATTTGGAGAAAAATATATAAATTACATTAATTAGAAGGATTACTTGACTAGATTTCTTTTGAAGATTTAAAGTTGATGTCAGATGCTAGAGTATAGTTCACAATATGACATGTTGTGGTCAACACTTAGATTGAAAAGTCTTATCTAAGACTTGTATTAGACAACATACACTATGTTCTTTTTGATAGAGTTATGTTTATTTTTTTGTAACTCTATTTTGGTGCATAATATAACATGATGCGTTATGTTTGAAAATTTTTTATTTATATAAAAATCATTAAATTTGTTACAAAAAAATTTTAAATCAATATTAGTCAAGTTTTAAATTTTCCTCCTTATTTTTCAAAAACAAGGCTTTTCATAACTTATAATACAGAAAAACCTCAAATTTATGCTCAAACATGAGTACCTAAAGTTTTTTTAAAAAATATCAATAACAACTAGAAAACAATGAGAATTATCTTTTGAATGGAGTCAAGAAGGCCCCCAAAATTTCAATGGATGTAATTAAGAGTACCTTTTTTTTTAATTACTACTTGAAAGCTAACTTTCTTATGCTTTCCTAAGATGCAATGTTCATAGAATTTGACTTTGCCTATACTTTGTCTACAAAATAAGTCTCTCTTTCTCAATATATCTATTCATTTCTCGTTTATATGTTACAACCTCATATGTCATACTTTAGTAACAACTTCATTAGTTAGAGAGACATATGTCCTTGTAGCTGAACCAGAAATTATTGTCTCTAATAGGGTGTAAAGGATACTACACCTTTTTCCTTTCGTCACAATGAGGGCTTCTTGAATCATTTTTATAACCCAATCTTCACTTGAATACTTTCAATCATTTGCTTCAAGATTGTCTAAAAAAATGAAACTTTTCCTTGAGTCAAAAAATATGACTAACATTGGAATATTTTTATGATGCTATCAAACATTTTATGCAAACTAAATCAATATCCACTATCTTGTGTGGGGCATTATGATTTCATTACATGTGGAGAAGTACTTTCTATTCTAAGTCATGTGACATGAATGACCTATATCTAAGATATAATAATCTCTAGATCTAATAGCCAATCAAGAACAAAGTCATGACCCTCATTTTTAGTAACACTATCATGTGTTGAACTTTCTACTAGATTTTAGGCCAGCAACACTCAAGGAGGTGTTGAATTGACTGAGCCCTTTTCTCTTTTTGAGGGATGTATCTCTAACAGATCTTTCTCACTCGATCTATGAGGTGACCCTAATAGGTAATATATGTGGACACACTATTTGTAGTGGTTCGACACCAACTTATGTTTACTCTCTAAGAGCACCCCTTGTTCTTACATTCTAATAATTAGTCACACTAATCACACGTGAATTTCAAGAGTTTATCTCCTTCAAGATTTCTCGTAAAAATCTTCTTTTGGATTCACAACTCTAGGAGGCCCATATTGTTGTTTAATGATATAGTTCTCACATGCAATTAATCAATGGATGTAATCACAATTCAAACTCATAAACAAATAAACCAATGTTACTATGGGTATGTTTGAAAGATGAATATTAGTTTTTATGGATTAAAACAATGGTAAAAAATGAAGTGTAAATATTTTATTGTTTATCTTCTTATTAATTTATCTAGTTGGACGGCTTGTAGGAGAACTCAGCTCAAGGTGGAATGATAACTTGATTATGCTCCTCGAGTTAATAACTTCTCATTCAATGAATAAGAAGTAGAAAATCTTTTCCTTCATCTTTGATGCAATGTAGAAAACACTTGAGTTTAAGAAGAATAATGTAAAAAAATGAATGTAGTTGTTGATGATTAATTCATCCTGTTAAAGATTAGCCACATTAATAGACTTGTATAAACTTCTCAAAGATTTTTCAAGATCTCCAATAACTAGATTCTCTTAAAAATAATTTAATTCAAAGTTTACATCAATCTAATATGACATGTCTTTTTACTATTTTAGATATACTTTTAAAAACTAACACATAAATCTTTTAGTACTAAATGTTTGTATCCAATATGAATCATTTCACAAGAACCTAATAAGAATCTGATAAGCTCTATAATCAACTCTAAACAACATCTATATATGTCATGGAAGTGATGATTTCTCATTCAAATCTCATCTGAATTCAATCAAAAAAATATGAGATGTAAGTATATTTTGTAAATCACAATCTCAATATTTTAAATTATAACTTTTTTCTCAAGAATGATATGTATGATTTTCAAGATATATTTAATATTATTAATTAAATCATGTTTGAGAAAACCCACACTCA